>PVIY010033041.1:0-28442 GCA_004026745.1 Myrmecophaga tridactyla | reverse complement strand
CACCAAGTCACAACATCCATCATCTCCCACCTGGACCAGAGCATTTGCCTCCACACTGGTCTCCCAGCTTGACACCATCACCCCCACCCCACATGATTTGTCCTCCCCACAGCAGCCAGAGGAAGACTGAACACCAGAGTCAGATCATGTCCCTCCTCTGCTCAGAATGTTCTATAGCTTCCACCTGACTTGGAACAAAAACCAAAGTCCTCCCAGCAGCCCACAATGCACTGAATGATCTGCCCCATCACTTCTCCTGCCCTCACCTCATACTACATCTTTTCCTTGCCCATTCTGTTCCACCATTTTGTCCTCCTTGCTATTCCCCAAACTCACTAGGAATGGTCACACCTCAGGGCCTCCACCCTTGCTGTGTCATTTGCCAGGAACACTCTTTCCCCAAATATCTGCTTGACTGCTTGGCTCAGTCTGTCACCTCTTCAAGTCTTTTCTCAAATGTCAAATCCTCAGAGAGGACACCAATATCCAACCCATAGAAAAAGGCATGTCCAGAACCCCTTATCTCCTGATTGTGCTCTATTTTTTTCCATAGGACTTACTACTTTCTAACATGCCATATAAATCAGTCATTTGTCTTCTATACTGCTGGCATTTCCCCCACTGGAAAGTCTGCTCCATGAGGGCAGAAATTTTGATCTGTTTTTCTTACAGCTGCATTCCCAAGGCTGATAACACTGCCTGGCATGCAATAGGTGCTCAATAAGTATTGGTTGAAAGGATGAATTAATCAAGAATGTTTCTTTGGCATAAGCTTATTTTTCAGTGTCCTGTCTTAGGGCTTGGCCACACAACTCCTATTCCAGATTTCCTGCGATTAATGAACAATGGAGAGAAATGGCTATCAAGATCCAGGTAATCTGAGCTCCGAAGACATGAGGAGCATCTCATACATGGTCTACAGTTTCTTGGCCTTTCTTTATAAGTACTATTTCATGATCATCATGGAATGTAGATCTTCTTCACCATCAGATCTGTAGTTGTGGGCACAGAGCAAGTTCACTGTGAATGGAGAACTTCTACCTGGGCCCGTGTCCCTAAAGAACAATGTTTCCCAGGCCCCATACACCAGATCACATTCCTGTACCCTCCCTAGGCCTTCTCTTACCCTCCTGCTCCATCGTGGCATGCCAGAGCCCAGGGGGCAAGGTGAGGCCAGGCTTGGCTCTTATGTTTGTGAAGTACAATAGGTAGGGCTAATGTCTTCTAAGAGTCATTGGGCCAAATGGCCATCATCCCTTTCTGCAGCTTGGTGACCAGCTGTTTATTGTCTCTGCCTACATTGTATGCATTGGGAGGTACTGACTAACTGCCAGGGTGCCAAGTTGCCTGCCACAGCCTCTACCAGCCTCCAAGTCACTCAGGAAGCCAACAGTTACCACTGACACAAAAATCTGGAGAGAAGGGACATGGCTGCTCTGGTCAACTCTGGGCCTTAAGTGCTCTATGGATCTGTCCCAGAGGCGACCTTAGGAAGGGTCAGTGAAAGGAGCACATGGACTCAGATGGCCCAGATCAAAATCTTGAATTCCAATTACCAATTTGGCAACTCATACAGGTTATTCCACCTCTCTGTGTCTCAGTTTTCTCTTATGTGAAATGGGGATGATAGCAATAGTACTTGCCTCACCAAGTCTTTTCATGATCAAAATTGTTAATATATGTACAACCTTAGGATTATAAAAGAACATGAGGAAGGGTGAATGGGTAGTTCAGAGGTTAGAATACCCACCTTCCATGTGGGAGACCTAGGTTCGATTCCTGGACCATGCACCCACAAAACAAACAAACAAACAAACAAACAAAAACCATAATAAAAAATTTGTATGATAACAGATTAGGTAACCAAGATGAAATGGATAAATTCTTATAAACATGCAAATTACCAAAACTGACTTAAAAAGAAATAGAAAATCCAAATAGATTATAACAAGATTAAATCAGTAATCAAAACACCACCCAGTAAAAAAAAGGTGGCTTCAATGGTGAATTTCACTAAACATTTAAAGAACTACCATCAATATTTCTCAAACTCTTTCAAAAAATAGTATGGAGAAAACATTTCCTAATTCCTTCTATTTGAGACTAACATTACCTTTATACCAGTCCATATAAATAAACCATAAAGAAATAAAACTACAGATCAATAACCTTTATGAGTATAGATGCAAAAATCCTCAACAAAATACCAGAAAAGTGAATCCAACAGCACAGTAAAAAGAGTATACACCATGACCAAGGGGGGTTTATCCCAAGAATGCAAGGGTGGTCCAACATAAGAAAATTAATCAATATAATTCACAACATTAATGGTACAAAGGAAAAACACCACATGATCATTTCAATACATGCAGAAAAATTATTAGACAAAATTCAAAACACTCAGAAAGTTTGGAATAGAAGGGAACTTCCTCAACATGATAAACCCACAGTGAACATCATATTCAATAGTGAAAGACTGAAAAATTTTCCCGTAAGATCAAAAACATTTAAAAGATACTCTCTTTCAGCACTGTCATTCAACATTGTCCTGGAAGTTCTGGCCAGAGAAATTAGGCAGGAAAAAATAAATAAAAGATATCCAAATTGAAAAGGAAGTGGCCAATAAGCATATAAAAATTGCTCAACATCTTTAGTCAAATCACAGCCACAATGAGATACCACTTCACACCCAATAAGGTGGCTATAGTTAAAAACAAACAAACAAACAGAATATAACAAGTGTGGATAGGATGTGGAGAAACCGGAATACTCATACATTGCTGTTGGAAGTTATAAATGGTGCGACCATTGTGGAAAGCAGTTTGCCAGCTCCTCAACAGTTACACATCGAATCACCATATGACCCAGGAATTCTACTTCTAGATATATACCAAAAGAATTGTAAACAAGTGTCTTAGTTTCCTAGGCCTACTATAACAAAGTATCACAAACTAGGTCAGTTAAAACAACAAAAATGTATTGTCTTATAGTTCTGGAGGCTGGAAGTCTGAAATCAAGGTGTTAGCAGGGCCATGCTTCTTCTTAAACATGTACTATCTCCCCTGGTGTCTTCTAACTTCTGGTGATGGTGTCCTCTATCTCAGTTGTCATGTGTTTTCTTATCATCTATTTGTGTCACTGTGTCCAATTCTTCTCTTCTTATAAGGACGCCAGTCATATTAGATGAAGAGCCCACCCTACTCCAGTATGAACTCATTTTCACTTGCCTAATTCTATCTGTAATAACACTATTTTCAAATAAGATCACATTCTGAGTCACATTAGGACTTCAACATCTTTTGGGGGGGACACAATTCAACCCATGACAAAAGGTGTTGAAACAAAAACTCATACATAAATGTTCATTGCAGCAGTATTCACAATAGCCAAAAGGTGAAAGCAATCTAAAAGTCCATCCACTGTGGAGTGGATAAACAAAACATGGTATAATCACACAATGGAATATTTTCAGCTATAAAAGGGAATGAAGTTCTTAAACATGCTACAAAGCAGATGAACCTTGAAAACATTATGCTAAGTGAAAAAAGCCAGATAAAATGTCCATATAGTGCATGATTCCATCTATATGAAACATCCAGAGTAGGCAAATGCCAGAGACAGCAAGCCAATAAGTGGTTGCTGGGAGAAGGGGGGAATGGGGAATGTGCTGATTTGAAGCTATTATGTACCCCAGAAAAGGCCATATCCTTTTAATCCATTCCTGTGGGTACACACCTATTCTGGGTAGGACCTTTTGATGAGGTTATTTTAACTGAGATGTGACCCACCTCATTCAAGGTGGGTTTTATCCTTGTACTGGAGTCTTATATATGAGGCTAAAACACACACAGACACCTAGAGAGCTCAGAGAAGCCAAAGAAAAGCTGAGACAAGAACACACCCACAGAAACTGAGAGAGGAAGCCATTGAAGCCAAAATTGAAAGCAATGAAACCTGGGAGAGAAGAACCAGCAGACACAGGCCATGCCTTCCCATGTGACAAAGGTGTCCCAGATGCCTGCAGCTTTTCTTCAGAGAAGGTATCACACTGTTGATGCCTGAATTTTCACATTGGACATTTTCACAACCTTAAAACTGTAAATTTGTAACCTAATAAATCGCCATTTTTGGTATTCTGCATTCCAGCAGCTTTAGCAAACCAAAACAGGGAGCAACTGCTTAATGGGTATGAATTTCTTTTTGAGAAAAAAGAAAGTGTTCTAAATGGAGTGTGATGACATTTGCACGTATTTCTGAATACACTAAAAGCCATTTAATTGTACACTTTAAAATGGTGAATTTATGTTATGCATACTTTTAACAATAACAAAGGTAGTTATACCTAACTGACCATCTGAACTTGTCCATTTTTCTTTTCTTTTTTTTTTGAGACATAGTGACAATTTTATAGTTTTGCAGTTTTAAAGTTGGTATTTCCTCATTTGGATTTTGCATGAATTGCCTAAGGTACTCTCACAGTATTTTAGATTAATTTAGTATTTTGCAATTTAATTAGCTTCTTTTTAAATATCTTTATTGAGAAATCTTCACACACTTGCATTTCATACATGGTATACAAACAATGGCTCACAATATTGTCACATAGTTGTGTATTCATCACCATGATCATTTTTTAGAACACTTGCATCACTCCAGAAAAAGAAATAAAAAGAAAAAAGACTCATATATACCATACCCCTTACTCTTCCCTCTCACAGATCACTAGTCCTCGCTCTCACTGATCATTAGTTCTCCCTTTCACTGATCTCTAGTCCTCCCTCTCATTGACCAGTAGTTTGCCCATTTTTCTTATTCTAATTTCCTAGGGTAGTTAAGAAAAAATGCAAGCTAAAAGTTCAAAAGCTTCTCTTCCAACTCTTGGCCCTCCTTGAAGTTCTCTACTTGTTCTCTCTGTCCCTTTTCTACATACTTGAAGCTGTTTGGGGGCAGGAATTTTATTTATCCCTTTTAAGTCCCTCCTCTAAATACATCAAATACCTAAAAGAAGGGCTTTTTTCTCAGGCTATGAGTTGACTAAAATATCAGTAGCTTTCTGTCTGGTCTCCTTGACGCTTGTTTTTCTTCTGTGATTCTTATCACTTCTTCTTTCTTTAAACATTGTGATGCTTTGTTCTCAGTAATTATATTTCCTTTATCTACTTCTATGGTTTTTTAAAAATATAAGTATATTATTTTTACTAGTTGGATTTTCCTTTTCCTTATCTGAGGCAATCACTTAAAATGAGGTTCCCTATCAATAATATAGATAAATATTATAACTTTTATTACTTATTTTTCCTCCTTGTATGAAGGTTTTTTGTAAAACTTGGAGAATAGAGAAAACTATAAATAACTTTGTTAATATTTCATTATTGAGCTATTTTATTAACTTGATTATAAACTTAAAGTGAAAACTTTTATGCAAACAGGATACAGGAACACCCTGTCAGAAGTACAGTAAAAAGATATAGCTGTTTTATTTTTCATGGGCAGGCACTGGGAAAAGAACCTGGGTCTCTGACATGGCAGGCAAGAACTCTGCCACTGAGTCACCGTGGCCCGATATGGTTTGTTTTTAAACCTCCAAAACCCTCTATAATCTGGTCTCATAAGTTTATCTTATCTTATTTGCTTCTATTGCTCAGTTGATAAATATTTACGAAATGCCTACCGTGTATGAGACACTAAAGGGAATACAAAATAATTGTGTCTACAGCCTGTGCCTGTAAGGATTTTACAATCAGACTAGGACTGGGATAAACTTCTAATCATCTAATTTAGTGTCTAAACATAATTCCCCTGTAGCCCACAAAAATTTTTCTTGCCCCAAACACCACAGTATTTACAATCAACCATATTTATCATGCAGTCCTGTATATTGACCTATAATGTGTTTTTTATAAGATTTAGCAATGGAAACTAACTTTTTTTTTTTGTCCTGGGCAGACACTGGGAAGGAAATTAACTTTTAAACACTTTGTAATGGAACCCTAATATATCAATCAGGTGAAAATACTATGGTTGATTACAGAGGGTGACATTTGGAATTCCACCATCTGTGGCCCTCTTTTCCAAACCTTTTCCTCTAGGACAATCCAATAACCCCTGCATACTCTAGAACTTGATGAAAATAATGAGAAGCCCACTATAATAGAGTATCTACTTTAGATGTCCAATTTTATATTTCCTCATCTTTCTGTCCCAAAGCAGTCTACAGAATCTCCTTCATTAACAGACTGCTAAGGGTTCAAAAGACTCTTTATAGTCCAGTTGTTCTTAAGGTGCAGATCTATCACACTGACTATACACACACACAGTGTATGCAATGGATACTAATGGATCTGATTCTTTGTTTTCCTCATTTTCATCCTTCTTGCTACATTTTCAATACTCACTTATTTTGCACTTGTGGCAAATGATTGTGTAAATATGTTTACAATATGTCTTTAAATGAGCATAAATATCTAACAAAGATCTCAATGGCCTAGACTACAATGTCTAATAGATACCATTGTGGACAAAAAACTGATGAACTTTTGCTCTGGTCTATAGCTGTTTTTTTTTGTTGTTGTTTCTTTTGTTTTTTTTTTTACTTTTTTATTGTATAATATAACATATATACAAAACAAAGAAAGAAAAAAGCAGTAATTTTCAAAGCACTCTTCAATAAGTACATACAGGACAGATCCTAGAGTTTGTCATGGACTACTATACCGTCATCTCAGATTTTTCCTTCTAGCTGCTCCAGAACATAGGAGGCTAGAAGGAATATATATTATTTTGTCGTCACAATCAACCTTTTTTCTTTTCTGTGAAAAATAATATATATTCAAAAAAGCAACACAAATCTCAAAGCACAGCACAACAATTAGTTGTAGAACAGATTTCAGAGCCGAGCATGAGCCACAACTCCACAACCCCAGGTTCTTACTTCTAGCTTCTGTAAGATACTGGAGGCCAAAGGAAACATCAGTTTAATGATTCAGCAATCATAATCATTTGTTAAACCCTACCTTCTCTGTACAACTCCACCATCACCCCCAATCTTTCTATCCCACTCTTTAGGGATATCTGGGCCATGGCCATTCTAACCTCTTCATGTTGGAAGGGGCTGTCAACAACATGGGGTAAGGAGATGCAACCAGCCAATACCCCGAAGAACTGACTCCTCTAGGCTCCAGGACCCATCTGGTTCAGGAATCCATCCAGAGGCTGCAGGCTTCCAGAAAGTTACCCCAGTGCATGAAACCCCCCACAGAATCCCGTATATTGCCCCAGGTGTTCTCCAGGATTGGCTGGAATGGTCATAGTTGGGGCCTGGCAAGCAATGATAGGAAGCAATGTCCAACCAAACCTGCTCAAGAGTGACCTGCAGAGCAGCCTCCTAACTGCACCCGAATACTCTCATCCACTGACACTCATAGTCATGCTTCCTTTCCCCCTCCTGGTCAAGATGGAACCATTGATCCCATGGTGCCAGGGCCAAACCCATCCCTGGGAGTTATCTCCCACACTACCAGGGAGACTTTCATCCTTGGATGCCATGCCCCATGCAGGGGGGAGGGCAGTGATTTCACTTGCAGAGTTGGGCCTAGAGAGAGTGAGACCACAACTGAGCAACAAAAGAGGCCCTCCAGAAGTAACTCTTAGGCATACCTACAAGTAGGCCAAGCTTCTCTGCTATATACACAAGCCTCACAAGAGTAAGCCTCAAGATCCAGGGCTCAGCCTATTGATTTGGGTGTCCCCAATGCTTGAAACAGTATCAGGTGTTTCCCTGGTGGTAAAGCACAATAGCTCCATATTTTTTCTCTCATTCCTCAAGGGACCATGCCAATACCCTCTGATTATCTGCCAAATACACTCTAGGATGTATCAAAGCATCACACCAAGCCACACAGGACCAAAGGCCCTCACTCTTATCCTGGGCTCCCTGTGTTTTAGTTGTTCAAATGAGCTATCCAGAAAGGTTGAGCCAGACCATGTGCTACAGAAAATCCAGGTTCTGGACAAAACAAACTTTTCTTCCTTTGGTCCCCAAAAGAAGGTACAGTTCCAAAATGTAAACAATGTCTTCCTTACCCCTGCATTCTGAGCTTTAATCCCTACCCAATCGGCCCCACTCCCATCTCCAAATTCCAGGTTATAGATGTATAAAACATCCTCTCAAAATTTAGAAATAACCATCATCACTCCAGACTAATTGCATCTGCCATAAGAGCTTACAATCTAGGCCCCTGTCTTCTCAATCAGGACTCACAAGTTCTGCATAGCATTAGTGTACATATCTTTAAGTTCAAGTGTGTTGTGTAATGCTCTAATTATTCATCCCCTAGTTAAAATGTTTCCCCAAATGAGACATCCTGACTTATTTCTTTTGAAACAGTGATAAGTCTTGGTATATAATGAGAGCTCTAAAAGTCTGACTTCAGAAATAAGTCCTTTTGTTATTATTTGTATGTCATATGTTCCTATGCCACCTTTTGCAGTATCTATTAAATGTTTTTAATTTCCTGATTTAGTGTAATTATTATATATTTTTCTTGCCCTTGCTATGAATCAAATTTGCTGTAGTCCTGATCTTTTGTAAGATTTACATAAGAAGAGGTAGGGTTCATTTTATGTAAATATATACTCCCTTTTGCTGCTGATCTTGAGCAGACTTTTCCTTCCTTGTCAAAATTAATTACTTGTTTTTATGCATTGTTCATGTAAAAAACTGAAGTTTTCATGTTTCACAGAACCAATAATTTGATTTTGTATTATATAAGCATTTCTACACTACATTCAAGTTGTTAGCCAAAACAAGCAATACTAGATATTAAGTATCTATCTAATAGACAGGTCCTGGACAATTCTCTGTGATACTATCTTGTCTGACACATTTAATGTTCTTTTAATCAAGAGAATGAAGACCTGTCAAATCTAAGGACTTCAGGGATTTTTTCCCTGTTCTATTTTTATTCCCGCTATTCCTTCAAAAAGTTATATTTTCCCTAGAAAAATTTTAATAGAAAAAAGCTTCACCACCCTAAAGAGAGTTTTACCACTCCAAAGAGAGAGTCTGAATTTTCACATCTCTGGAAAACATTTTCTTTAATTAGATATGGTCAGCTAGTAATTTTTAAATCACAAACTGACCATGTGTTTGTATAAATTTTTGAGTGAAGGGAGTTAATACTCAGTACCACTAGGAAGCACAAACAACCTCAGACTGGCCTAGGGCATAGGCATAATATGTACAATATATCTGCAGCAATTATTTAAGCACTTGGGAAGAGACATGGTAAGTAAAACTATAAATATTTCAATTGTCCATTTTAAACACATATTTTAAAACAATTTGGGTCTCTGACTTCCAAAGCAGGATTATCTTGGCCATGGTTAAAGATAATCCTTGTATTAAATATGTTCAATTTCCAATAACATTTATAAACAAAGAATGAACTGAGTTTTCCCTAGATGAATCACTGTGAAAGCAAACAGTGAATTTTCCCTCAAGTAATATTGACAGTTGGTTGTCAAAATTAAATTCATTAGAAAAGGCAATGTTATATAATTTTTTATATGCTATCATTTCAAATCAACCAATTCAGAGAAAAAATATCTACCAATGTACAAGGGGATGAACTAACAGATGCACAAAATTGATTCTGACTTTTAGTTGCATTCAATTCTTTTGTGCATGTAGATTCACTTTCATATGAGGGTATGGGTGCCACTGAGCCAAAAACAGTGCTTGGAATTGCTCACTTTCTATTTAAGCAGAAGTGAATGCTTCAAATTCCACCAATTTAATAGGAAGACTTCAAACTGAACTTAAAGGCACATCAGTTGATTACAAATCTCAAAAGTGATTTTACCACTGTTGCTTCTGTTCTTTGGGAGATATGCTCTTTTGAATAGAGGGTAGTCGTGGATCCACATGGCCAAAGCAAGGCACATGCCAGCTCATTTCAACATGTGGAGGAATTGACCCCATATCTTATGAGAACATTTGCAATTTTACATTACAAGAGCACGGGTGCAGTGGTAGAAGAATGTGGCCTTTTTTTTTTATGTTTACCACAGGAGGACATGAAGAGTAGCATGAGAAAAGATTTAAGAGGTAGAGAAGGTAGGAAAAGAATTGGGCTGGAGATCTCTTTTTGACATGCTAGCATTGGGTTGTTCAAGGGGAGGGGAGGAGCTCTTGGTCAACTTAAAATCTAATCATAGTCAATTAAATCCAAGATACTGTTGGGCTTCAAAATTCACCAGGAATTTGAGGCCAGGCTTAGAAATAGAGAGACAGTTGATCTCCTCAAAGAAAAGTAGTAGTAGAGACAGCATTCATATTAAATTCTTTGAGAAGAAAAAAGGACTAAATATTGAAGTTCAAATACAATAGAATACAACCTGATTTTTTAAGGGTATTGAAGATTATATGGAATTCAGTTAGCAACTATTTCTGTGCCTACTAGAAATCAACATTTATTGAGGACCTGTTAAATGCAAGCCTCTTCAATATCTGAAGAGAGACTGAAGGAAGGAGGAAGATGTATTTGAGTAGTTGAAAGCATAGATATTATGGTATGACTGTCTTTGGTTTGACTCCTAGCTATCGGTGTAACCTTGAAAAAGTTACTTAATCTCATTCAAGTTAACATACAAAATGCAAATAATATCACATCTTCGATTTGGGGGCAAATGGCATAAGAAAAGATATAGAATATTGCCTGGTACATAAGAGACACTCAAATAAATGGTAGTGCTTGTTTATCCATTTATTCTCCTTCAAAAGAATTTATAATCTAGTTGGATATGTAAAACCTTCAATAGAAATTTAAGAGTTGAAAGCAGTTTAAGATTGCAAGAATAGAGATGATGTAGTATAGATTAATGTTTTGTTTTGTTTTGTTTTGTTTTGTTTTTTCCAGGCAAAGTTTTATTTCAGGGGGAAACAGAGCCACCTGGGCAGCATTTCAAGAGAGAGAGAAATGGTTGCCCCCGAGGTGGCAGGGGATGGGGCTTTTGTGGCTTGGGGGATAGGGGTTAGGTGGGTTTTCATTGGTGGAATTTTGGGAGTTGGCAGCCTTCCATTGGTGAAGTTTAAGATTTAAACACTGCTTTAGTTATGCAGGGTTGTAACTGTTGGAAGATGGAGGTTGAGTAAGGGGAGTCTACTGCAAGAATGCATTGCCAGAGGGTGAAGGTGGAGTAATGGGAGGTTATCTCAAGAGGTAAACTGCTGGAGGGTGGAGAGATGCGGGCTGGTATGGATTGGGGGTGGGAGAAGCTTTCTGAAATGTTTACCAGGGATAGGTCATATCATGGGGGAAGGGGTCCTGTCCTCCAAACTTAACATCCCAATCATTTTGGTAATAGCGGGAATGAGGCTATGGTCCATTTTCTGTAACTGCTTCTGGCTGAAAATGGGGTGTAGTCTTCCTAAGGGGAAAAATTTGGGGGGTGACTAGAGGTACCATGAGACAGGAGAAAAAGTTGTTGCTGCTCCTTTTCATATTGGGAGACATCATTCACGTGCTCTTGAGTTATTGACTGGATGACTCGTGTATGAACTGGGAGAGGAGCTGCAAGATACAAGGGCCAAAGAGAACTAATAATATCAGTAATAGTATTAGAAGGGATACAAGTAATGATTTTAGCAGTGAAGTGAAATACGAGAAAAAGAGGAT
This sequence comes from Myrmecophaga tridactyla, assembly GCA_004026745.1. Taxonomy (NCBI): domain Eukaryota; kingdom Metazoa; phylum Chordata; class Mammalia; order Pilosa; family Myrmecophagidae; genus Myrmecophaga; species Myrmecophaga tridactyla. The sequence goes on along the minus strand of PVIY010033041.1, from coordinate 16,764 downwards.
AGCCATCACTGGTTCCCATAATTAGCATCCTGGGCCTTTTGAATTATTTCTATGTTTTCTTTTAAGATTTTCTTCTACATGTCCGGTTTTGTTAACATAGAAAAACAGGTGTCATTTATGACTGCACAGGTGCCTCCTGCAGATTAGGTGAGAACATCTAATGCTCTCCTGTTTTGTAGAACTGAAGCTAGACTATCTATCTGCTGTTGTTGATTATTAATAACTCATATGGTTGCATTCCAAGATTGTTGTAATGTGAGTGAGATATTTAAAATTGACCGTTCTAACAGTGGAATTCCTACAAATTAAAACAGACTGTGGTAGATGGTGTGTCCCATGCCAGGTTTTTCTAGGATAGGATTATCATGAGCATGAAATCCAAATTCCAGATCTTCTAAGAACTGCCTTTTTTCCTGTTTTGGAGGTTGGAGTGAGGTTTTGAGAAAGGAACCTAGATGAGGTATTTGTCTAGAAGAGGTCATTTCTTGGGGTTTTAAGATAGTGGCATTAGGATACTATAGTGCAGATTCCTGTCCACACCCATGAAGGTACTAAGTATGCAGTATTCCCACATGGGAAATACAAACCAGTACCTGTGAGCATCAGGGCTGTTAAAGGTCCAGAGGAGATAAAATAAGAATGCAGGTGGGTAGAGAAGTTGAATACTTGAGCTTTGCCCTACACTGCATTCACACATAGAGGAGAGTAATGACGATAAGAGAAGAAACGATAATAATCCTGATTGGGTTCCCAAACCAAATAGTTCAGTTCATTTATAAGTCTGGATGGTTCCTGTGAGAGGGTGGTAAGGGGTTTTTAAGGCATTTAATGTGAGGAAGAGCGAGATAGTAAGAGGAAGAGTTGGCAGAAATAACAGGGAGGTTAGTGTCATGGTTTAGGGTCGAGGCAGGGGGCTAAAATAAGGGCCGGATTTGCTGCCACTGTAAGTTGGTTGTATTTTGAAATGACCAGGTTTTCCACTGTGATAACACCCTACTGAGTCCTGTACCCTTCTCACTCCTTTATCCCCTTTGGCCCAGACTCTTTCTCTATCTCATTTCTGCCTGTCTCCTCCCCGCTTTATCTCTAATCTCTTCTTGACCACATGGTCGACTGTGCTCATCATGACTTTAGCTTTCTGCTTCTGTCTTTCCTCTTCCCTTCTCACACTTCTGAGATTTTCTTAATAACTATTCCAGTGAAAGCATTTATTTTCTGGATCCTGATCTGAATGTCAAGCTAAGACCACTTGACAGTTGTCATCACCATTCTTTGGGCCATAGGACTATCAGGGTTTTTTCTTGAGTATTTTTTTACCTGGTCTCTCAAACTTTCCAGGTAAGCAGAGGGAATTTTGTCTTTTTCTTGAGCCACCATAAAGGTTTTATTTAAGTTCTGAGATTTGGGTAGAGCCAATTTTTATCCTTTATATAATGAGATCTTTAAGATCCGTCATTTGTTCCCTGTTTTCTGCGTGTTGGCAGAGAAGGGTTCTTAATTGAGAGAGTGTGAGAAAGTAATCTCCCATGGGGGATTCAGGGGGAGGTAGGTTGCTTAGAGGAAAGAGTGTCCATGTGTAGGCTCAAACAGGCTGAGAAAGGAGGGTTGTCGGGGGAGGGTCTGGGGCTATGAGAGCTAGGAGGAGGAAGAGACTGGCTGGCGGCTGGGTGTGTGATGGGAGCACGTTGATGGTGGCATATAGGGTGGTGAGAAGATCTCTGCCAAGTAGGTGTGTAGAGCACTGTGGTATACTAGAAAGGAGTGTGTGAAGAGGTGGCGCTCAAATTGGCAAGCTAGGGGTGGGATGAATCTAGGTGTGAAAGGGAATTCCTTCTCCCCCCATGACCTGAATGGCTTTGAATCATTAGTCTGGCCATAATAAGCATTAAGAGTTGAATATGTGGCCTCCATGTCCAATAGAAAGGTAACAGGCTTACCTTTGATAAGAAGAGTTACCCGAGACTCCTGGTTGTCAATGGTGATGGGTGCTGGTGAAGGCCTCGGGCCCCGTCAATCCTCGTTGAGGATGCCCAGGAGTTCAGCAGCAGCTACAGCTTTGGAGAATGTCTGTGAACCTGGAGGAGTTTGGAGACAGTCCATTTTCCAGTGACCTGTTTGACCACATAGTGGGCAAGTCCTGGTGGGTGGTTTGGAATTGGGACATTGCTTTGCCCAGTGTCCCTGAGAGTTGTATCAGAAGCAGGGGCCAGGGGGAGACGGGTTGCCTGTTTGGATAAGTTTTTTGCTTACTGGTGGCCTGAAAGGTTCATAGCTATCATTTGAAGGTTAGCTTTCTTTTATTCTTTTATAATTTCAACCTGTTTTTTTAAAACCTTAAAGGCAGCAGCCATCAGATCCTGTTGTGGGGTGGGGGGAACCTCTTCAAACTTTTTAAGTTTGTGCCTTACATCTGGGTAGCCTGGGAAATGAAACGGGAATTTAACCCCAGGCATCCCTCAGGGCTTTCTGGGGTAAAACATGCATATGCAAGCAGAACTTCAGTGAGACTGGCCATAAATTGGGCTGGGTTCTCATCAGGTCCCTGAAAGACTTCCTTAAGTCTATCAGAATTAATTATTATTAGGGAGGCTTTTTCAAGCCCTGCAAAGATGCAGGTTTGTAAGTGATTGAGTTTTTGTATATCAGGGTCATTAATTTGATACTGCCAGTTGGGGTTCACTCGGGGTACTGCTTATTCCCTGGGGAGTTTGGTATTGTCTGTGGTGTGTAAAGTGTCTGCATGTTGTCATGCCATCTGCCAGACTCTTTCCCTCTTCTCTGGAAGTAAAGTGGAGGTGAGAATCATGTGGAGGTCTTGCCAGGTGAGATTATAACGTTGTAAAAGGTATGTAAATTCTTTAATATATTGACTAGGGTTGGTGGAAAGAGGACCTAGCTCTTTCTTTATTTGGGACATCTTTCCTAAAGAGAATGGGACATGTACACGGACTATGCCTTCAGTACTGGCTACTTACAGAGGTAGGAGGGTTTGGGAAGGGTTAGACTGGGGGCTATGTGCGTGTAGGAATGGGTTTCAGAGGCAGTTAGGGGGGGAGGAGTTTGAGAGTGAAAGTGGTTTTAGAGGGAGTTGGAGGGAGAGGAGTTTGAGAGTCTGGACCTGGAGGAGGTTGTTTGTTTTGCTGAATTAAATGTCTGTTAGAAGGGGAGGCTTGATCTACGGGGTCAAAATCATCAGATTGATTAGGGTAAGGGGAAGGACATTGTTCTGGTGGGGCTGAGTGGGAGGTACAGGCTACAAGAGTATGATAGGTTCAACAAGAGGAACAAAGAGGTGGACGAACGTGGAGAGAAAAGAAGACCTGAACATATGGAACTCCACCCCACTTTCTATTCTGATAAATAAAATTGTCAAGATCATGGAGTATTTCATAATCAAAGGTTCCATTTCCTAGTGTTCTAGTTTGCTAGTTGGTAGAATGCCATATACCAAACACAGAACGGCTTTTTAAAAGGGTAATTTAAAAAGTTGCTAGTTTATAGTTCCAAGGCCGAGAAAATGTCCCAATTAAAACAAGTCTATAGAAATGTCCAATCTAGGGTGGCTGCCGTGGCTCAGCAGGCAGGGCTCCAACCTGCCGTGCTGGAGGTCTGGAGTTCAATCCCTGGTGCCTCCTGCCCATATGCAAATTAAAAAAAAAAAAAAGAAATGTCCAATCTAAGGCATCCAGGGAAAGATACCTTGGTTCAAGAAGGCCAATGAAGTTCAGGGTTTCTCTCTCAAGTGGAAGGGCACATGGCGAACATAGTCAGAGTTTCTCTCTCATCTAGAAGGGCACATGGCAAACACGGCGTCATATGCTAGCTTCTTCACCTGGCTTCCTATTTCATGAAGCTCCCCGGGAAACATTTTCCTTCTTCATCTCCAAAGGTTGCTGGCTGGCAGGCTCTACTTCTCATGGCTATGTCATGCTCTGCTCTCTCTGAATCTCCTTCATTCTCCAAAATATTTCCTCTTTTATAGGGCTCCAGAAACTTATCAAGACCCACCCAAATGGGTGGAGGCATGTCATCACCTAATCCAGTTTAACAACCACTCTTGATTAAATCACATCTGCAGGGAGATGATCTAATTACAGATTCAAACATACAGTATTGAATAGGGATTATTCTGCCTCTATGAGATGGGATTAAGATTAAAACATGGCTCTTCTAGGGGACATACATCCTTTCAAACCAGCACACCTGGCCACTGAATTACTGTCTAGTTTATATCGTGACTGGGCAGTATTATAAATGAGAATGGGATGCTTGGGTCGAATTTGATCTTAATAGCTTAAGGTTTTGTCTGTTTAAGTAGGCACCCCAGGGGGGTAGCTGCTGAGGGAAGGGAAGTGCCCTGCACCCATGTTGCCAATGTAAGGGAAGAAAAAGGTTTCCTTAGACTTGGGCATTTCCCAACATAAGAGGAACCAGGCAAAGGTCTCCTCTGGAGCTGGGCATCCCCAAGCTCAAAAGGAACCGAACAGATCAGACCGGTTTCTTAGAGAGAAGCTGACATCCCGGGTTCAATCTAAAGACTAGGTACACCGTCATCTGGAGGGATTGCCAGAGCTCTGTCGGAGCCTGATACTGGGGCTTTCAAGAAAGACAAGAGTCTGATGTACAGATAGGGACTGGATGGTGACAGGGCTAGGCTGGGTGAACTTATAATTTGGTTCCAGCAGTTTGGCGAGCTGGGGTGGGTGAAGTTTCAGTTTTCTTTATGGGTGGCATGGCCATGTGGAGAGGTAGAGTTTGCAGGGTGAGTCCAGAGGGGTAATTTGGGACTTTGTTCCTGACTGGACCACCAGTATTGGGGAGTAAGCCCAGGGTGAGCTGCCACTGCCTGCTGCTTCCACAGTTCCAAGGCAGAGTGGGTCCAGGAGTCCCTTGCCTCATGGACTTCCAGGACAGACTCAGAGGGGGACCACAAGCAGGACCCACCGACCAGGATCTAGAAGTAGGCCCGGGATGAGATGCTCCTGCCCCCTGCTTCCCAGGTTGTAAGGCCGGAGGGTTGGGGGTTGCCTTGCTCTGAGTTCCAGATTTTGGCACCAGATGAAAGGCAAATTCAGCAAATTAACCAATGATGAGGCGAAGACATTCAGGCAAAGTTTTATTTCAGGGAGAAACAAAGCCACCCACGCAGCATTTCAGGAGAGAGAGAAATGGCTGTCTAGACTAATGTATTGATTATAAATTTTCTGGGAGGTAAGAGAAAGAACAAACTCAGGCCTAGGTGTCTAGGAAAGGTTTTCCTAAAGATGGGATTTTCCACAGTTATTATTATTTTGTGCCTTGGGGTTTCTTTTCCCCCAGTTTCTGCCATATCTCAAGTTAGAAAGGTGTCTTGTATGGGGATTCACAGCAAACAGACAGCACACATTAATTATTGCTTTGAAAAGCTCTCTCTAGTTTGATCCACTATCAAAGGATGTCGGTTCTCAAGGTTTTCATATATTGAGCAAGTATATCATTATGCTTTCCTTATACCTCCACTTATGTTGAAGGAACTGGGATGATGGAGGAGGGCAAATGGACCTGCCAAACTAAGGTTAAAACCCACCTGAGGTTAGCAAACTGCTGTAGTGTACCTTTTCATAGTACAGTAGTGCGGCTCAGTGCATTCTAGCTCACAAATCTGGAGTGGGTGTGTCTGGACGTTATCAGATTGGTGCCAATTGTAAATGCCCATTAATCATGAAATTGGGGTGCCTGGAAAGATGAGTGTATGATGAAGGACTGAAGGGAAGAGAGAACAGGATTTCTCCCCCTCCCATGTGAATGAGATTAATATTGACTGCATAATGTTTATGTGGCTCATTTAACTTAAATCTCATGGGACCTGGAAAGAAGGATAACTGCTCTAATAAATTGCTGCCCATAATGAATATCAAGAGAAAAGAATCCTCACGATTAGCCATAGCATAATTCCCTCAGACTGGTAAGTAGCTGTAGAGGCATCAACAGTGAACATCCTAACTTTAGCTAACACAGCTGTTTGATAAAAAAGCCAAGTGAGTGAGTATGTGGTTAAAAGGGGAAATTTTAGGTTGTATGAATGTTTCCTGAATAATAGAAAAAAACTACAAAACATCCGTAGAACTTCACAACACAAACAATGAATCCCAAGTTAAGCCTTGGACTATAGTTAGCAGTAGAATTTTTAAAATGTGCTTTCATCACTCATAAAAATGTAGCACACCAATGCAAAGTGTTAATAATAGGGTGGCATATAGGAACTGCATATTTTATGCATGATTTTTCTGTAAACCCACAACTTCTCTAAAAATAAGTAAGTAAATAAATAGAGTGAATGATATAAATCAGACAGATCTTATGTTTGCTCTGAAAATTATAAATCGAGCAAATATTTTTGAACATCTACTGTGTTTATTGAGGCATAGTCCCTGTTGCTGAAGAGCTCACCATCTAGTGAAGGAGATGACCAAGAAAACAGCCAAGGGAACTTCCAGGAAAATGGCGAAATAGGATAGGCTGAGTTCACCCTTGCTCCATGGAACAACTGGAGAAGTGACAGAAAAACAACCAGGACAGCAGTTTCAGGGTGTGAGTGACCTGAAAAGGTCTTCAACATTATATAGGGAGGTCCTGGATGAAAAAGCTGGGGAATTGGGACACAGAAAACAGTGTGTGGGCTCTGTCAGGATTCCACTGGGGACAAGAGGCTGCACCTAGGAAACTGCCTGCCCCTGCAGCTAGCTTGGGATAACCACCCCCTTAGTACCACAGCCTGGAGCTCCCCTGGGGAACCTGGAAACAGTAAACTTGCATTTCCTGCTTATAGGGACCATCAAGCTAGTGCACAGAGCCTAATAGTCGCCTTTCCATATGGAGGTCTGGAGCCCTCAGCAGTGCATGGATGGGGAGGTGAGGATGAGGAAGCAAGCCACGTTGTGTCCCATGTCTCTGTGCCCTGCTCCCTGGCACCCACATGCACCTCCCCTTAATCCCCACCCCCCATGCCTATGCCCTTTGCAAAGGTGTGGTGAAAAGAGAACAATTCCTACAAAATTTTAGAATGGTTGAACATTAGAGTAGGGGTAGGGAATGAGGCTGTGTTAGTTAGGGTCTTGACTGCAAACAACAGAACCTTCTCTACATAGTTTTAGCAGTAAAGTAACTTATTAAAGGAGATGAGGTGGCTCGTACATTCCTTGAGATGGCCAGAAAATCAGGTTTGGAGGCTACACAGCCAGCAACTAAACAGTTTACAGACAGTATTCCCCCTGAGACCTCTGTCACTACAGCTTGAAGTTCCACTGTCAAGCAAGGCCACTCAGGACAGGAAATGGATTTGGTACCCTTCCTCCTTCCTTACGGTACCTTCTTCCCAATCAGACTTACTTGACAGCATCTTATCAACAGAAACTCACATGTGGCACCATCATTGCAAGGGTAGCTGGGAGGGTGAATTCTAGTTTCTGTTTGGAGTATGTGGGAAATTATCAAAATATAAGAATAGTGTTGATAAAATACTGAGCAGCCATAGAACACAGATGGGCATTCTAGAAGGTTGTTTTGTTTTTTAATTTCCAATGGTGATTGTAACTATCACCAATGAAGAAAGAGAATGGAAGCTCAAAATGTCTCTACTAAATATATACCTATTCAGTTAATCTCACCTGCTTTCAGTTACTGATCAACCGCCACTGATGCAGATGGGAAGGAAATTATTCTGAGTCAAATCATATTTTCCCCTAGATTAAAAAGGAAGGAGAGTATAGTATGGTGATGCATGTAAATGCATTCTTGCCCAATTACTACCTTGGATAGAACCATTAGCAAACCAAGGAAAACCATCCAGGAGAAAGGGCTGATGTTATTTTGTTCTTAGGTCTTTTACGTCTTGCCAAGGAATGCAGTTCCTCAGCTTAGGCAGTCATTAAGCAACTGACTGAGGGTTCCTCTAATTCAGTCTGTCCTTGGTTCCTTGGGTGTTTGAAACGGTCACATAGACAAGTCTGGTCATTTGCTGGATGGATGAGTTTCATTTGCTTTGACGGAAGGGTGCATTTTATTGCTGACATTTGTTACCTAAATATTAGAGAAGTGTGGAGACCAAGCAAAACCTGTTTTAACATCCATGCAGAGTACATTCTGACTGATGCTGAGGGCCCTCCAGCCAGTTATTTGTTTAGTTGTTTGTATGTTTTGATTTTTTTATTGAAGTACAACATACCTACCGAAAAAGGCATGTATCTTAACTGTACATCTAATTGAATTTACATGAGCTAAACATAATCATGGAAATAGCAACCAGATCAAGAGAAATTACCTTATCAGTAAGGCAGTTTCGTGGGTGTGCAACATGAGCAGTGACCCTGGGCCCCATGTTCAGAAAGTCCTTGTGCTAGGTTTAATGCTCTGCTGTAGCCGCCTTGAAGTCTAATTTAAATTTTAGAACAATGAGCACTGCATTTTGTTGTACGTAGTTGTAGATTATTTTCATTGCTGTATCATATTCCATTGTTTGAATATACAACAATTTATTTATCCATTCTGCTGTTGATGGGCATTTGGATAGTTTCCAAACTAGGGTTATTTCAAATAGTGCTGGTGTTCTTTTACCTGTTTTAGTTAGTTAGTTTGTAGTTTAAAACTAGAAAAATCTAATGTTAGCTGTAGCACTTACAACTATTTTTATGTATGGTTATATGCTGCTAGTTTTGGTTAAACTATACACATTTAAATTAAGCTAATAAGGATTTCATTAAAATACTAACATGTGTGGCATACTTTGGGTACAGTTCAAGATATAATGCACATTCTAATACAATTTTGGCGCATTTGAACCATAGCAGAAATGAAAATTGCCAGTTTTCTCCTGACTTATTTATTCTCTTAAACACACCTTTTGATGAACATATGTATGCATTTCTGTTGGATACATACCTCGAACTGGAATTTCTGGGTCATAGGGCACGCACATGTTCAGGTTTAGTAGAAACTACCAAGCAGCATTGCAAAATGAATATACAAAAGTATACTCCCAGCAGCAGCCTTTGAGGGCCACCTCCTCGGTAGGTCTTGTTTTAAATCTTATACTATGATGACATCTGCTGGTGGTTAGTGTGACCCTCTCACATTAAAGCAGTGAAATGAAAAAATTAACAGTCCTCCTTAAGATGTGAAGATTTTACCTCTCCCACCTTCAATTCTGCTTAATTCATTCATTTATATGTCTCATGTCATACATCTCAGAAGAAGAAACACTCAAGTGAGAAAAGGAAAAGTATTAGAGATGCACAGAGATTCCTTCTACAAGGGAGAAGTTATAGCATCAAGACCCTGGTAAGGGTGAGAAGAAATTAATTTATGATTATTTTTAAGTAAACTACATTTCAAATTTTTATCCTCAAATGTTTTCCAGGCCAAAATATACTCAAGTGCTGAGAAGAATTGATTTAGTCTACAGCATATTTATAGAAAGCCAAATATATGTTAAGCTTAGAGTAGTTGCTGAGGACTCAGTGATAAGTAATGTAAATACAGCCTCTACCCCCTATTCTGAGCTTACTATTTTGTGGGAAGACAATGACACAAGTTACTGTACTAATGCATGACCACTGTGTTATTGGTTAAAAGTGTAAACTCTGGAGTTTGGATTTTGACTCTAGTACTTAGTAGCTTACTGATCTGGAGCAGCTTTTTAAACTATTTTTTGTGCCTTAGTTTCTTTGCCCATAACTGAGGATCATAAAAGAATAGACCTCATAGTCATTTTGTGAAGTTATGTAGTTAGCAGTAGTCACTGACACATAGCTGCCATTTGAGGTTATTGCGATTCTTGTTATTTCGGGGGAAACACAAGATTAGTGAATCTAGAATGGTATAAAGTTCCAATGATTGCATCTGAATGTCTGACTCTGAAAGGTTTTGTTTAAAAACAGGATACGGGCAATTTTTTTTGACAAAGTATGGCATGTGCCACCTTAAGAGTTATAAGTGTGAATGAAGGAGTGGAATTCTGGGTCCACTTCTTAGTTCTACCTCTGTTCCAATTATCCATTGGTACATAAAAATTACCCCAAAATGTAATGGCTTAAAACAACAATTTGTTATTGCCCTGTATGGTTCTATGGGTTGACTGAGCTTGACTGCTTGGTTCTCGCTTTTGGTCTTTCATGTAATCACAATCAGATGCTGGCTGTGGCTGCAGTCATCTGAAGACACTACTGAAAGGAACACCAAGATGGCTTACTCATAGGCCTGCTGACTGGGAACTGAACTTGAGCCATCAACTGGAGGATCTACAAGTGGCTTCTCCATGGAACTTGGGCTTCTCACAGCGTGGTGAATGGGTCCCAATAGATGGGCATTCCAAGAGGCCCAGTTAGAAGCTACAAGGCTTTGTAAGACTTAGCTTCATGTGTTAAGTCTCAGAAAGGCACTTCCACTCATTCCTTTGGTCACACATGGCCATCCTACCACAAGGCAGGCATACCAGGAGGTGAGGATCAGTGGGGGAGTGGGGGCATCTTGGAGACTGGCTACTATTACCACTAATTCACAAGTTGTAGTTGAAGTCAGAGTTACAGATAGTTACCCAAACACTCTCAACTAGGTAATCATCCCTCTGAGTCCCAGTTTTCTCATTTGTAAATTGAGGGGACTCTCCTAGATGACTATTAATGTCCCTTTTGGTACTATGATTGTCCATCTCTTTCACTGAGTATCTTAATATCTTGATGCCCCTTTGTTTTTAGTCCATTTAGCAGCACTCACCATACAGCAGGTATATTATCATATTTATCAGATATTGCTTATAAAGGACTATTAAACTTTGTAGAAGTAATTAACTATTAGAACCAAATATATTCCTTATCAAACACTGCAAACCATCTAATTTTCACATGTGGTCCTGTTGTCTTATTATATTAAGGTAAAACTTGCATCAAGTAAGAGTTAGTTGTGTTTTGTGTATTTTTTGCATAAAGGAAAAGAAATTGTCAGGGGATCCCTAAGGCATTTATAATCAGAATTAATTTTATATTCCAGTGTACATGCCTACACTATCAATTCCCAGGGTTTTAAATGAGTTCCAACATTAAAGTTTTGCTCTTTATATTTTAAATTTAAACTAGCGGAATCAATATTTATCAGAAACATAAGCAGGAAGAGGAATACTGTAAAGGACTATACACAGTATAGAACATAGCATTAAGCAGCTGTATGGCCTCAAAATACCAATTTCACAGTCAGTAATATTTGCACAGTTTGACATTGAATTCATTAAGTGCAAGTAGGATACTCCTGGAAGGCTCATTAATTGGTTTCATTCTGCCAGCTCAGATTCCCCCTTCTTGCCCCAAGTCTGGCTCTTCTTTCACTGTAGGATCAACTGTAACCAAAGAACATTATGCTCAACTTCTTGCAGTTTTATGGACAGGGGACTACTGATGTTCCTTCTCAAAATTCTTTTTGCTGTATTCATAACACAGCCCCAGAGCTGGAGGCAAGGAAAGTAAGGTTATTTGCCAGAATGCTTCTCTTAGGTCAGATGGGCACCATTATCATCACCTTTTTGTTTCACTATCACGTGCATCACAATGTACAATCTCTAGACAAAGACTTTGTTTACTTCTCATAATCTCAATATTCGGCATCACATATATTGGACTCTTCCAGACTCTGTTGTGAAATATTTTGGGTTGTCTCTATCTCTTAAGGAAGAATCTGTAAATTTTGCTGTTACTGCTTGCAAAGAAAGTCTGTGCTGCAGCTTTTTTATTCAAACCAGATTAACTTTAATTCAATTTAGTAAATGGGTGAGATTTTTGAAGGACTGCGCAACAATGAACCAATATTACTAATGCAGTACAATTTGGAATGCCTGCAAAATTTGAGTCTACTTTATTATTCCTAAACTGGTGAAGTAAAGAGAAAATTTTAATCTTCCAATGTTTTAGACATTTTATAAGGAGATAAAAGCCTTCTTTTGTCTCCTAAACCATTTACGTATAGCAACTTCCTTTCATGCAAAAATCAATAGGTAAATAAAAGAGCAACACATTTCATGGACTTCCTCACTGATGTTCTCTCTCACACACACACAATACCAGTAAACTATACTTTCAAGCTCTGTTCTCCACTTTCAAGCTTACTTAAAAATTTAAATTCCATTTAACACACTCAGCAATCCTTGATGATGATTGAGAAGTTCGTTTGCATCACACAGATTCATTATTTATGCAGTAAATTGGTTTATTACAATGGAGTTACAATTTACTTCCCAAGATACTGTGCAATAATATCTATCTTGCAAGAATCTCCCTTATTTGTCAACATCTGAGTCCTCTATTCTGAGAGAGGGAATTTAGAAAGGGCTTGACCAAGCTTGATCATACTCTATGGACCACTTTTAACTGAGAGAGGTATGGATGGACAGACTCTTCCAAGCCCTCCAGTCCCTACCATTACCAGGTGTGCAGAACTTCTGCTATCCCTTTTTCTGTAGAACATCACCAGAGGAGATGGCAAAGAAGATAGAAGTGGTATGTGAAATGTCACAAGGGGCTGTGCAAGGAGCTCTGATAAAGGTGTGGCAAAAAAGTAGAATCACCATGATAAAAAGAGATTTTGAGATTGGGTTTGTCAGCCAAAGTCGTCAAATTATTACTCTTGTTTGGTATTCTCAATTATTTAAATGAGAAGAGTACAGAGCTTGTTTTATTCCACCAGCACCTCTCATTAAAATAACATTTCTATCAGTATTGTTCCCAAATGCAGGATAAGGCATTCAAGATGGTCTAACCTGTACAGGAAACAAAACTTTTCATCTAAATATAACACAGTGTTAGGATGGAAACTACCCAAATGCTCCAAGGTGCAAAGAATGAATAAATTGATCCCCCAACACAATAGAATATTATACATCAACAAGAAAGAACAGCTACAGCTACACACTACAACCTGGATTAATCTCACTAACGTAATGCTGAGCAAAGGAAGCCAGAACTAAAAGAGTACATACTATGTGACTGCATATGCGTAAGATTTGAAGATAGATAAACATAATCTCTTGTTTTAAAACTCAGTATAGGACTTACTGTTGAGTGGTAGTGACTTCAAGGAGGTACCAGTGTCTTCTGTGGTGTGGGTCATATTCTGTTTCTTGATCCAGGTGCCAGTTTTATGAGTGTGGTCACTTTGTAAAAATCCATCAAGTTAACCCTTGTGATTCATGCACTTTTCTCTATGGAAGTTATATTTCAATTAGAACTTTGGTAAAAATAATAATGCTATGATAAGCTCTGCATTTATTGTGGGCTAACAGTATATGGCAATGGTGCTGGAATAAGAGAAAAGTCTAATAATTTTTTGAAGCATCAAGTACACTACTCAATAGCAGTGATTGAGACCCAGATTCATCACTTAGAAATTAATATACACATATTCATTTATCTCAACAAAGCACACAGATGGAGCACTTGACTACCAGTCTACTATCTCCAGAGACAATATCATCCTTCAGAATAAAGATTGAATGACATATCCAATCCACACTCAAATTGCCAGGTATAGCTTCATTCTGATCATTTCTCTTGGACTATTTAGAGTAAACCACACCATCTGCAGTGTGTAAAAACCCTAAAAGAGTTTTATGATCAAGGAAATTTACATGCAAGACTATAAACTTCAGAAGAACAATTATAAAATATTTATACATGGCAGTAAAACTCGAGAATGTCATGCCTACTATTTCATTGTGGTTGAACAAACTCATCTTCTAATTTCGTTCAAAGTTCTTTTCTTACTGAGAGAACATTATCATCAATAAATAAGGAACATTTTCAACGTCAAAGTAATTTTTTAAAAATTCATAATCCTTCTATTTAAGTGGTCTTATTTTGACAGAGAAGAAAGAGGCATGAGAAATGTGCATTGGACTCCAAGTCTTGAGCTTGATTCTAAGCACTGCTGCTCTCTGGCCAAGAGATTCTGGTCAAATTAATCTCTGGGTCTTGGCTTTGTCATTAGTAAACTGAAAGTATTGGACTAGTGTGTTAGTTGGGACATAAGTTATTTCTTTCTCACAGAGAAGTCTGGCACAAGCACAACAACGTAGTATCAGGATTCTGGGGTTAACAGACCCCAGGCTCTTCTAATGTTGACACTTCCCTTACAAAGTTTGGTCCTCTTTACATGGCCTAAGGTACACCAATATCATCATCTCTGCATTCAATCCTGAAGTTAGGAGAAAGGGTTACATGTTCTCGCATCACATTGGCCAGAATTTACCTACCTGGGCCATGTGGCTCTGAGAGATCTTTGATGCAAGAGATACAAGACTTTGTTTTGAGTGGCTATGTGCCCAGCTAAATACTGGGATTTTTATGAAACAGAAAGAAGGGATAGGAAAAATATTTAGGACAATTAGCAACCTTTACCATAGTGGGGTAGCTTCATGGCTTCTCTTCAAAGGCTATATTTCTTAGCTTTTCAAATGTTAATTTTTGCTTTCAATTAATAACCTTTGGATTTGCAAGACCTCTTCTTAGGAGACCATTTATTAACCAATCAGATAATGAAGATATCTTACTATCAGATGAAAAGTGATGTCCTATATGCATACAACCAGGCATCCCACTGATGTAGATTGAAAAAACATGTAGGCTAATCCTCACAATGGTCAGTGAGATATGCATTGAGCTGGATTAAATTACCAATCTTCAAATGCTTTTGACAGACAATATAGGAGCTCCATATTGTTCATATACTTCATATAAAGAGTATGTCAAATACCTGAGCATAATTATTAAATAGCATTGTTCTTTAATATTTATTAAGACATGCTGTTATATGACCATTTTAAGAAAATAAAGAACAGATTTCATGACAGTACTTTCTTCAAAATCCCATAACTGTTAAAAATCACTCCATTGTATGTAGCTCTTGTGTTCTTGGGCCATAAATATGAATCAGTCTTCCTGGGATATAGTCATGACTGGACCAGCTCTGGAAGAGACCTTCTTAATATTTACCAAAGACATCTACAAGTTCTTGTTTTTTTTCTTTAACACAGCAAAATAAAAGAAACATGAGAAAGCACTTTAGTAACCCCATGTTTGCTGGTCTGTAATCTTTCAGTTGTGTTTTTCCAAGCAGAGGTGGTGATGGGGGGAGGATAGCTCTTGTCTTTTGCAACTGATGTACATCCCTCTTTGGAGCTATATCTCATGTCATTGCAAGTTTTCACTTTTGAAAGCAACTGTTTTGCCTTTCCAGAAAAAAATCTGTAACTTTAAGAAAGCATTCTTCATGGTAGAGCCATAATATTTTTATTTTTTAAAAAAGTCCTCTGTTTTAGAAATACATGCTGAAATATTTACGGATGAAATGGTATGATATCCTGGATTTTCTTTAAAATAATGTAGGAGTGGGGAGGGAAGAGAGATCACCATGAACTAATCACTGTTGAAGCTGGGACAAGGGAATGGGGGACTTATTAGACTATTGTCTCTACTATTGTTCACATTTGAAATTTTCTTTAATTATGACAGACAATTCATCACTCTCAAAAAGTACATTAGGTGAAGTATAGCAGCTTCTTTCATGTAAACACAATTTCATTACAGAAGTATTGCAAAAAAACAATAGTTTTAGTTGTTTTGAATTTATTGTTGAGTTTAATATGTAGCACAATTTTAAGAGTCGATTAAACTTGCTGATACTAATAACCAAAATAAAATGAAAATAGAATCAAGTTAATTTTCTCTTACACTCATAGGTCTCAGCAGGAATGAATTGCTAGAATATAGTTTATTTTTAAAGTATATACCAAAAGATTCCCTGGAAAATTTATCCAATATTTAAATATCATCATTGTTGGAAAACTTAACTTTGAGAAATTCTTTTTCCCTCTTGACAAAATCAAATACCTAAATCTTTTATTTCACATAAAACTGCTACCGTTGAGATTTAAAGAAAATAGAAGATGCGTAGTTTTGTGCATATGTATGGGAAACATATGGTTATGCTTTTCTACAACTGTGATTGACAATATGAAAATGTTTTCAATTTAACTTCAAAGTTTAACTTTATTCATATCAGTTGCTTTTGCTAATTAAGACTTCAAAAGCAGATGGAGATTGGAGGGGCCAAGATGGTGGCTTAGTGAGGTGTGGAATTTAGTTCGTCCTCCAGAGCAGCTAGTAAATAGCCAGGAACAGTACAGAACAACTGCTGGGGCCACATTTGTGACCGGACACACAGCATACTCCAGTCTGGATCAGCTGGACCGGCTGCGATCCCACTTAGAACCGTGAGTTCCCCAAACTGCGGAGGCCGGCGCCCCTCCCCCAAAGGCTGCTTCCCAGAGGGGAAAGGAAAGGGACTTTACCAGCAATAGGGGCTGAGTGCAATCAAACTCCATTGTTCATTAATTGAGGAATTAATGAACAAATTCTGACTCCTAAAAATAGGCCCCCAGCTCAGCTGAACCTTCAGTAAAAGCAGAGGTTGCTGGGTTTTGCCTGAAACAGAGGGGGCAGGGCTGATGGAAAAAGAATAAAAGAAAGAAAAAAACAGAGGTTTTTTTGGATTTGAAAAGGTCTAGGCCCTGAAGGAAAGGAGGGGGCACATAGGACCTAGTGATACATAGAGCGACGTACCAAACTTAAGCTCTTGACTGGCAAACCCAAGGAATGGGGGTCCGGCTCTGAAAAGGATTTTTCTCTATTGTTTTGCTGGCTGTGTTTCTATAGCTTTATTGCCCTTTGGATACAGCTGCAAGGTTTC
>PVIY010033040.1:0-28447 GCA_004026745.1 Myrmecophaga tridactyla | reverse complement strand
AGAGATGGAAACAGCCAAAATGTCCATCAATGGACGGGTGGCTAAACAAACTGTGGCATATACATATGATGGAATATTATGCAGCTGTAAGACAGAATAAAGTTATGAAGTATGTAACAACATGGATGGACCTTAAGGACATTCTGCTGAATGTGACTAGCCAAAAACAAAACGACAAATACTGTAAGGTCTCACTGATATGAACTGACATTAGTGAATAAACTTGGACTGTTTCATTGGTAACAGAGACCATCAGGACATAGAAATAGGGTAAGATATTGGGTAACTGGAGCTGAAGGGATACAGATTGTGCAACAGGACTGAATATAAAAACTCAGAAATGGACAGCACAACACTACCTAACTATAATACAATTATGTTAAAACACTGAATGAAGCTGCATGTGAGAATGACAGAGGGAGGAGGGCTGGGGGCATAAATGAAATCACAAAGAAAGATAGACGATAAAGATTGAGATGGTATAATCTAGGAATGCCTAGAGTGTATAATGATAATGACTAAATGTACAAATTTAAAAATGTTTTTGCATGAGGAAGAATAAAGGAATGTCATTACTGCAGGGTGCTGAAAATAGATGGTAATTAATATTTTAAAATTTCAACTTATGTGTGAGACTAGATCAAAAAATGTCTATTTGGTACAAAATTTATATTTTGACTAGTGGATCTCCTAATATAACTTATGTAGATAGTTGGTTGAACAACATAAGTACATGAAACCTTGGGTAGGACATTAGATTTTATTGGTTTGTCCAGAGTGAAGCCCCGATGAATCCCAGAGTGATTTGATCAGTGAGTGGAAAAGTATTTGCAAAGTCCCCTTCGGGGAATGGGAGAATGGGGGAAAATTCAACCTCCCCAAGTTGAATTCTTGATATTCTCACAAGCAGTGCAGACAACCAAAGCTATAGGCTGAGCCCCCAGTCTTGGGGTTTGTTCACATGAAACTTAACCCCACAAAGGATAGGTCAAGCCTACTTAAAATTAGGCTTAAGAGTCACCCCCAAGAGAACCTCTTTTGTTGCTCAGATGTGGCCTCTGTCTCCAGACAACACAACAAGCAAACTCACCACTCTCCCCCTATCTACGTGGGACATGACTCCCAGGGGTGTGGACCTTCCTGGCAATGTGGGACAGAAATCCTAGAATGAGCTGAGACTCAGCCTCAGGGGATTGAGAAAACCTTCTTGACCAAAAGGGGGAATAGTGAAATGAGACAAAGTGACAAAGGCTGTAAGATTCCAAACAGAGTCGAGAGGTTATCCTGGAGGTTATTCTTACGCATTAAGTAGATATTACCTTGTTATCCAAGATGTAATGGAGAGGCTGGAGGGAACTGCCTGAAAATGTTGAGCTGTGTTCTAGTAGCCATGTTTCTTGATGATGATTGTATAATGATATAGCTTTCAAAATGTGACTATGTGATTGTGAAAACCTTGTGTCTGATGCTCCTTTTATCTACCTTGTCAACAGACAAGTAGAACATACGGAATAAAAATAAATAATAGGGGGAACAAATGTTAAAATAAATTCAGTTTGAAATGCTAGTGATCAATGAAAGGGAGGGGTAAGGGGTATGGTATGTAAAATTCTTTTCTTTCTGTTTTTGTTTTACTTTTCTGTTGTCTTTTTATTTCTTTTTCTGAATTGATGCAAATGTTCTAAGAAATGATATGATGATGAATATGCAACTATGTGATGATAGTATGAATTACTGATTATATATGTAGAACGGAATGAGCATGTATTAAGGATGTTTGCGTTTCTTTCTTGTAATTTTTTTAATTAATAAAAATTATTTAAAAAAAATAAAGCTTGAAAAAACAGTATCCAACTAAGAAAAGGGCAGAATCGTGTTCAGAGGGGTTACTTGTTCAGGATAGCTGAGCTAATTTTTGACAAAGGCTTTCCAAGTGCCTGTCTTTTTACTGCATGTTGAATGCTCTTTCTTATCAAAGGAGGAGAATAAGCATCATTACTTTAGGGAGGCTTTTCTTTGTCTTGTCTGTTCTGTTTTGTTCTCCTAGCTTCATGAATTTCCCTTCATAACACGGCACATAGATACTGTTACCATGTGTAAGAGCACATGTTCTGTAGTGAAATTGAGTTGGAATTCAAAATACTGAACCTAACTAAGCCTTGACAATAGCACTTATTTTATAGGGATGTTGTGAAGAAGAAAACAAGTTTTTACATCAATGCTTTACCCTTTGGGCAATAAATGGTGGCCGTTTTTATTAATAGTGAATAAGGAGAACTAGGGCAAGGAGTATCTGCCTTATGTTTAATTCCAGATACCCAACATACAGCACAGTGAGGAGCTCCTAAAAAAATAACCTAGGATGTGCCCTTTGTTGGACACTTATTGGAATAGCAAACCTATAAAATCAATGAACTTTGAAAATTGCTATGATTGCATACAGATAGTTCTTTCTTTCCACAGTTCCCATTTGCATGAATTTCACTTGTCAAGTTTTAATTAAATAATGTCAGTGCCCCAACAACACAGTTCAACTTAAAGTTACTGTGGTAGTTAGATTCAGTTGTCAACTTGGCCAGGTGAAGGCACCTAGTTCTGTTGCTGTGGACATGAGCCAATGGTACGTGAACCTCATCTGTTGCTCATTACATCTGCAGTCGGCTAGGAGGCATGCCAGTTGCAATGAATGACGTTTGACTTAACTGGTTGGTGCTTAAATGAGAGAGCGCAACGTAGCACAGCCCAAGCAGCTCAGCATACCTCATCTCAGCACCTGAACTTAGCCCAGGCCTTTGGAGATGCAGAAAGGAATCACCCCAGGGAAAGTTGCTGGAACCCAAAGGCCTGGAGAAAAGGCCAGCAGAGATTACCCTGAGCCTTCCCACATAAGAAAGAACCTCAGATGAAAGTTAGCTGCCTTTCCTCTGAAGAACTAATGAAATAAATCCCCTTTTATTAAAAGCCAATCCATCTCTGGTGTGTTGAATTCCGGCGGCTAGCAAACTAGAACAGTTAGCATAGTACATTACCTGCAAAATCATTTTCTGATTTTTAAAAAACATGTCTTATTATTGAGTTACCAGATAAAAATCCTTTATTAGATACACAAATTGCAAATATTTTATCCCAGCTGTGGCCTGCCTTTTTGTTTTCTTCAGTGTCTTTTGAAGAGCAAGTTTTAATTTTGAAGAAGCCCATCTATCAGTTCTTTTCTGTCATGGTTCATGCTTTTTTGAGTCTAATCTAAGATATCTTTGTCTAATCCAACATCACAAAGATTTTCTCCAATGCTTTCTCATAGGGTATTTTTTGTTTCTTTCTTTCTTTTTTTGCATGGGCAGGCTCCGGGAATCGGACCCGGGTCTCCAGCACGGCAGGTAAGAATTCTTGCCACTGAGCCACGGTGCACCACCCACTCATAGGGTTTTATACTTACAGCTTTTATATTTAGGTCCAAGTATTGGATTCCCAGCAGCTAAAACAAATACTATACAATGCGCTGGCTTAAACAATGGGAATTTATTGGCTTACAGTTTCAGGGGCTAGAAGGCATGCTTCCTACTGGGTAGGCATTTTCTGGCTGGCCAGCAATTTTGGGGGTTCCTTGGCTTTCTGTTATGTGGCAATGCACATGGAGGTATCTTTTCTCTTTCCCGTTCTGTTAATTTCCAGCTTTTGGCTGCTCCCCATGGTTTCTTTTCCATGTCCAATTTCCTTTGCTTATAAGGACTTCAGCCCACCCTCATTCAGTGTGGGCACACCTTAACTAATAACATCGTCCAAGGTCCCATTTACTAATGGGTTCACATCCACAGGACCAGAGGTTGGGACTTGAACATACTTTTCATGGGGGGCATGACTCAATCCCCACAATCTATGATTCATTTCATGTCAACTTTTCTACCTGAGGTATAAATTCAGATTATTTTTCCATATGGCTATCTAAATTGTTCCAGAACCAACTTTGGAAGAACTATTCTCTTCCCAATTCTCATCTTATCACATTTTTTTTGCAAAAAATAAATTGATTATAAATTAGTGGGTCTATTTCAGAACTACTAATTTTTTTTTTTTTTTTTTTTTTTTGCATGGGCAGGCATCAGGAATCGAACCCGGGTATCTGGCATGGCAGGCGAGAACTCTGCCTACTGAGCAACTGTGGCCCCGCTCAGGACTAATAATTTTATTTCACTGATCTATAGGTCTATCCTTCCACCAATAACATACTCTTGATTTCTATTGCTTTACAGTTAGTTGTTACACAAGAAAATTTAAGTTCTGTAATTATGTTCTCTTTCAAACTGCTTATAATTGTAATGTCATTGAGATGATACTGATTTTTTTAAATTTCAATTTCCAATCATTTATTAGTAGGACAAAGACATACAATTGAGTTTGCATGCTGGCTTGGTACCTACCCTGTGACTTGGCTAAATCTACTTATTATTTCCAATAGCTCTCTTTATAGATTCCTTACAACACTTATTTTTATTATCATAAAGACAACATTTCTGCAAATAAAGACAATTTTATGTCTTCCTTTATGACTTGTTTGTCTTATACATTTTTTCTCCTCTTGTTGTACTGGTTAAGACCTAGGATGAAAGTGGCAAGAAGGAACAACATTGGCTTGTTCCCAGTCTTAACAAAGATTATATAATCTGTCACCAGTAAGTATGTTACCTGTAGAGTCTTTTCTTTTCCTTCTTGGCATACATTTTTTTTAACTTTTTTTTTATTGTATAGTATAATATATATACAAAGCAAAGAAATAAAAAAGCAATAGTTTCCAAAGCACTCTTCAACAAGTGGTTACAGGACAGATCCCAGAGTTTGTCATGGGCTACCTCTCATATTTTTCTTTCTAGCAGCTCCAGAATATAGGAAGCTAGAGGGCTTAGATAATTTTTTATTATCACAATCGACTTTTTTTCCTTCTTTTTTTCGTGAACAATGACATACATATAAAAAAGCTATAAATTTCAAAGCACTGCACTACAATGAGTTTGTAGAACATATTTCAGACTTTGACATGGGTCACAATTTCCCAATTTTAGGGTTTCACTTCTAGCTGCTCTAAAATACTGAAGACTAAAAGAGATATCAATTTAATGATTCAGCATTCATACTTGTTTGTTAAGTCCTACTTCTATGTATAATTCCACCATCATCTTTGATCTTTCCATACCTCTCATTGGGGTTGTTTGGGCTATGGGAATTCTAAATTTTTGATATTGGAAGGGTCTGTCACTAATATGGGGTAGGGAGATGGAACAATCTGATATCCTGGAGAGGCTGGGCTAGGTTTTAGGACTTACCTGGACCACGGACTCATCTGGAGGTTGCAGGTTTCTGGAAAGTTACTCTAGCGCCTGGAACCCTTGTGGAATCTTATATATTGCCCTAGGTGTTCTTTAGGATTGGCTAGAATGGTCCTGGTTGGGGGCTGGCAGGTTATAATAGGTAGCAAGTCTACCTGAAGCTTGTGTAAGAGCAACCTCCAGAGTAGCCTCCCAATTCTATTTGAACTCTCACTGCCACTAGTACTTTATTAATTAAAATGCTTTTCCCCCATTTGGTCAGGATGTAATTGTTGATCCCACAGTGCCAGATCTGGAGTCATCCCTGGGAGTCCTCTCCCACGTCACCAGGGAGATTTTACCCCTGGATGTCATGTCCCACATAGGGGAGGGCAATGATTTCACTTGCAGAGTTGGACTTAAAAAGACTGAGGCCACATCTGAGCAACAACAGAGGTCCTCCAGAAGTAACTCTTAGGCATGCCTATAGGTAGTCTAAGCTTCTCCGCTACCTACATAAGCTTCACAAGAGTAAGCCTCATGATCAAGGGCATGGCCTATTGATTTGGGTGTCACTAAGATTAGACAGAGTATTAGGGGAGTCCCTGATGGTAAGGTTTAATAGTTTCATAGTTTTTCTCCTCTCCCTCAGGGGACTTTGCCAATACTTTTTTGGTTATCTGCTTAATATACTCTAGGATGTTTCCAGGCATTACAATAAACTATACAGGATTAAAGGACCTCTTCCATATTCTGTGCGTCCTGTGTTTCAGTTATTCAAATGAGCTATACAGATAGGTTGAATTAGGTTATACATTACAGAAAATTTCAGTTCTAGATCAAATAAACCTTTCTTCCATTGGTCTCAAAGAGTACATGTGGTTCTAAAATATAGACACTGTCTTCGTTACCTATATATTCTGAATTACTTTAACCCCAACCTGTTCGGCTTCGTTCTTATCTTTAAATATCAGGTTATTTATATAAAGCAGCCTCTTAAAATCCAGAAATAATAATTACCACTCTGGACTAAATGTATCTGCTATAAAAGCTTACATTCTAGGCCCCTGTTTTCTTATAAGCATTTTCTAAAGGTGACCATACCACTGTTGTTTTTTTGTTCCTGGCTTATTTTGTCTCACCAAATGTACCACATGTTCATTCACATCGTTGCATGCCTCACGACATTGTTCCAGCACAACCTTCGTTCATAAATATACACCATCGTTTGTCAATCTACTTCTCTGTCAGTGCATCCTTCAGCCACCTGCATTCATCAGGCATCATGTAGAGAGCCCAAAGTCCATAGTCCATCAATATTCTCAATTTTAGATAATTTCATTGTTCCCAAGAGGCCTTCTTGGTATGTACTTTTTATCAGGCAGAGGAAATTTCCTTCCATTCCTATTTTCTGAAAGTTTTTACAGATGGATGTTAAACTTTATTAAATGTCTTTTCTGTATCTACTCATACAATATCATAATTTTTCTTTTCTATTCATCGGTTAATATGGTGAATTACATTGATTAATTTTCTAATGTTTAATCAGTCTTACATTCCTGGAATAAACCCCACTTTATTCTTGGAATAAATCCAATTATAAATCATGATGTGTTATCCTTTTGCTGGGTTTGATTGGCTAATATTTTGTTAAAGATTTTTATATCTTTAGTATGTAGTTTTTTTTTCTTGTAATAGCTTTGAACAGTTTTGGTACCAGAGTAATCCTAAATTCATAAATTGGGAAGGGTTTCTCCTCTTCTATTTCCAAAAAAATTTGTGTCGAATTGATATTATTCCTTAAATGTTTGGTAGAAATTACCAATGTGGCCATATGGTTTAAAATTTACTTGTTAGTCTATTTATTCATTCATTATTCCTAGGTTTATTCCGTAAAGCAATTATGGAAGCAGTTGTTTAGGATTGTTTCCTCTAGAGAATGCTAGCACAGCATACAGAGACTGCCAAACAAGTATTTGTGAAAGCAAAATATAAAATGTTACCTGGCATATGTTATTTTTTTCCTCACTTAAAAATATTTTTTATTGTGCACGAACAGACAAGATGTGATTCAATTAATTTTGCATATAATATAAAGGTTATATTATAAACACAAACAATATAAAATGGAATTATTACATATTAATTAATGATTACTTCTGAATATTCAGGCTACTGACTAATATTGTTCATTTAATTATAGGGTTAACGAAGTCACCTAAGTTTTGAGATAAAACTGAAACCTTATTTAAAATATTACAAAATAATGGCTGAATTACTTGATGTAAAGATGTGTGAGGCTGAAACAATCAATAACTATTTAACGGTAAAAGATTACAAAATGGTTTCCTAAATAACTTTTTGCTTTCCTTTTTCAATTAGCTGATCAAAACAAAAATCATACTCCTTTGTTTTAAAGTCTCTGCTCATTGGATTTTTTTTTTTTTTAAACATAAGACTTCTCTAAGAATTGTCCATGAAAAACTGTGTTATTTCCAGTTTCTGAACAGTCAAGATTGGATTTATAACTTAGGGCAATTTTGACTTGGTTCTATTCCTGAGGTCTCAAAGGGCATTTCAAAAGCAAACATCAATCTGCACATCTGGATTTCTGGTCAAAAATGCTATTTAATTCCTTGGCTATATAAGGAACATTGTAAAAAGATGGTACAAGGCAGTTAAAAATAACACGAAAACAACACTCTAACTGGCAAATGGTACTGTTGCCAATTTCATACCACTTTCAAAAGTATTTTATTTTCAACTTTTAACTTAATAAATGCAGATACCATGGAAATTCTACAGATCCTCAGGATCTAAAACATAGGCAAATGCATCCCACTTATCTCTGGCTGGGTTCTTTATCTAAAAGAGCTGATACTATGCTGGGGCTACTTTATTCTCAGCTATATTTTATGGGAAATAAACTAAATTGTAATTTTTAAAAATCCATGAGAAAATACGTTTTGATCCTTTAGCTCCTGATCAGTGTGGATGTCTTTTCTTCTTTGTATCTTCAGTACTTAACACATTGCCTAGCTCACATCATAGATACTCAATAAATGCTTCTTGAGTACGGAGTTTAAAAACGTGGCAATTTGAAAAGTAATCCAGAGAGTCAGACATCAGTGTGACATACAATGAAAGAAGTAATTAAAACATTTCTTTTTCCTTCATTATAAGTGGTTCCAAATGTACATATAAATTTACTTTGCCATAATTCAGTTAGGCAGCCATTCATTTAGATATCATGAAAGGTGTTTTTTAACTTTCTGTTAAAAATAGCAAAGCCTTCACTGCAAAACATCAAAAGCCACATATTTTAAGATAATGTCAAAATCTTAGATATTTTTAGCTTTTTAGAAATAGAAAATTGATGAGATAACCTTTCTCTTCTTTACCACTTCTCTTACATCCTTTTCAGTTATTCATTTCCAGTGGGTATAATTACCATCAGAAGCAAAACCTCAAGCAAAAAAATATCTCAAGAGTTACAACAAATAAGACAGAGGGTTGGCAAATCTCAATTTTGTTACAACTTTCTCCTCAAGTTATGTTCTGATACTACCCTTTCAGCAAGGGTCTTTTGGTGCATTTCTATTTAAATCCCTTTTAGATGGTTCCAGACCAGCTGATTTCTACTCCAGAGAAAATGCCATTACAATCTGGTTTTCTTCACTTACAGTGGCAGTCAAATAGCAGGTATCCGATATTTGTTGAAGTAAATAATGTATGTCCTTAATTTTTTTAATTCTAAAATAATTTCACAAACCTTTTAATTGTATGTAAGTTGTTCAAAGATTTCTGGAGCTCAGATTGACTTCCAACAGATAAATTTCACTCTAACATACCCTCTATTTTTAGAAAAGTTAAAGGCAAAACAATACTACTCCATTCTAAGAAAATGCCGTAGGAGAATTTAATGTTCCGTGGGGATGTTGTTGAGGATGTTAACGGCGATATACAATATCCTCTTTGTGAGAACCCCTACCAAATTTTTCTGTGAAGGTTTTGGTTCCAGGAATTTGAACTAATGACTTTTAAAATTTTATTGCAGCAAATCTTGTTCTAATTGTGATGCTCTCTTTACATTTCCTAATGGGAAAATGTAAAGCCAAACTGAGGCCCTTTTCTCAGAGGTATACATCCCTAGTAGCATGCATTGTTTTTTTTTTGAACCTACTCCTAGTTTCAGCTTAATTTTTCCCTTTAGATCTGATTCTTTACTTTAAAAAAAAGTCTTTTATTTAAATAGTCACCTTCAGCTTGCAATATTATCTCCCCTAATTATATGAAACAACAAAAATGGAAGAGTTCTCATAAAAATCACACCCTCAAGCATATCCTGAAGCCAGAGAGTGTCAAAACTTTAAAGTAACCCTGAGTTAAAAAAGAGGTAATTGTTGCAGGCAAGATTCACTGATGGATGCTAAAATCAGTAGACAAAAGCCTAAGATGAAATAGGACATTTGCATAGTCTCAAAGTATTATCCCTAAGATATTTATTAATTACAAAAGGAAAAGTTTAACTTTATAGGGAGAAACCTGGTGGAGACCATGGGAACCAAGTAATCTGTATTAATGCCACCAGTAACAAGCCATATTGATTTCCTGCATCCCTTGATGTAAGCGTTGAGGACACAACATCTCATTTCTGTTGCATTCTTACCAAAAATGCATAACTTCATTTTTGAAATGTAATTTTATTGAGATATATTCAGACACCATACAATCCATCCCAAGTATATAATCAATAGCTCATGGTATCATCATAATTGTGCATTCATCACCGCAATCAATTTTAGAACATTACTCCAAAAAAAAAGGAAACACAAAACATTCCATTTCAAAACATAATACATTTTGAGCCTGATTTTGAGCCCTATTATTGGCCCCTAGTATTGCTGTGGTACATTTGTTACTGTTGACGAAGGAATATTAAGATACTATGTTTATAGTCCATAATTTGCAATATGTACATTCTGCCCCCCCATATACAACTCTAGTAACTCCTTGTAATAATATCATACATTAATTCCAGTTGTGAAATAATTTTTTAATATTTGTACTGTTAATCTTATAGTCCACCACAAGAGTCACTGTTATATAGTCCCATGTTTTAACCTCTTGCTTTCCTTCTAGGGACATATGACTCTAAACTTCCCCTTTCAACCACATTCACAGACAATTCAGCCATGCTAATTATACTCACAATAGCGTGCCACTATCACTATCCATTTCCAAACATTTAAATTCAACCTAACTTAATATCATTTTAATCATGAAAAAAATTAGACAAATACGAAGTGTAAAGAGTTCTATAAAAAAATGACTAGTACTCATCAAAAGGGTTGAGGAAATGAAAGATAAGAAAAAACTGAGGCCTGTCAAATAGGAGATGAATGACAACTAAATGCAATGTGAGATCCTGGATTGAATTCTGGAACAACAATAACAAAAAGGTATATTAACGGAAAAGCTGGGGAAATTCAAATAAAGTCTGTAGTTATTTAATAGTATTATACCAATATTCACTTCCTGGCTTTAATAAACTTTCTATAGATAAATAAAATGTTAACATTAGGGGAAGTTCAGTGAAAGGTACAGAGGAATTCTTTGTACTACTTTTGCAAATTTTCAGTAAATGTAGAAAAAAAAGTTTTTAAAAAGTCACCTTCAATCCTTTTTAGAATAAGGGAGGTCTTCACAAACAATTCTGCCTAACATTCTCCCAAATTGTTCTAAGCTCATAGCTTCCCATTTTATATCCTTTGATGGACTTAGAAAACTCTCCTTATTTACTGCCAATTCAAATATTGTATTTCAAGGACCACCTCCTCCATAAAACATCTGATTACTCCAGATTTTCTCAGAATTCCCAGCATTATATCCTAATTTAGAATTTTATTACCTATGGTTATACAGATTTTTGGCTGTTTTATGTTTACATTTCTCATTATCACAACAATGAAAGATACAGAAAGCAGGTATAAAGATACACACATTTTTGTAATCTTCCCCAACACTGAGCTAAGTAGACAGTAAATGCTGGTAATATATGGTGACTCATTCACCTGTAAATTATTAAGGAAACTAGAGAATTGGAAGTTCCCATCAGCCATTTACTGGCTCTTTATGCTATTAGACATCAAATAGAGGTCTGAATGGACCATTAGTTATGATCTAAGTATGGCAATTCTGATAATTCCTTATTTTCCCAAAGTCTCTAAAACATATGATACTTTCTTCAATTTAATAAAGTACTCTGGGTTGAATAAACACTAGAGAAAAGGAATCGCAATAATCAATTGAAACAGGCCTCAATTATAAACCTTTAAAAACTCACTTAAAAATCCGTTAATATTCCTCGCTCAACAATAATATGAAATATATAATTATGCAAGCAACATTCACAAGTAAGATTCAAAGATACTGA
Source organism: Myrmecophaga tridactyla (assembly GCA_004026745.1). Taxonomy (NCBI): domain Eukaryota; kingdom Metazoa; phylum Chordata; class Mammalia; order Pilosa; family Myrmecophagidae; genus Myrmecophaga; species Myrmecophaga tridactyla. The sequence continues at coordinate 16,711 of PVIY010033040.1, read as the reverse complement.
CATTTTATGAGATATTTTCCATGACCCAGGGTTGCTTCCTTAGAGTATTCCTAGGATGTCTACTGATCTGTTGAAGTCATGCAGTGGGAACAAATGTCCATGTTCTTTGCCAAGAAAATACCATAGATGAATATTAAAAACAGTTCAGTTAGCCAAAATTCACATCTGGACACACTTAAAAATGTAGCTTTTCTTTTTTGAACAGTAATTTGTAAAACATTCTGAAAAACACAAAAATGTTGTATACTCCTCTACACCTGGCTGGTTAACTAGTGTTTTAGCCACAAATGCAGTTGATACAGCCTATAATATTATTGAAATAGATTATTAGTATAGTCTAAATTATGGATATCTGTAAATGCATGTATGGGTCTGTGTGTATTTGCAACTTTTTGGCACATATGTCAGGCATAAACATATATGTTCAAAACCCCAAATAAAATGTTCAAAACATAGTCCAATAATGAAACCAAGCAATTAAAAATAATAAAATATTTTCTAAGGGAAATAGAATCTAAAATGAGAGTAAAGAGAGATTTTCTAAACAATCTAGGGATTTGAATATGTAAAAGAAAAACTTAACCTGGTTGGCTAGCACTGTTTTTAATAAAAAATAATTAATTCATTAAGAATGACAGATATTGCAATGTTCATTTGTTTCCTTTAATCAATTGTTTAATATGTGTGGAGGAGTAATATATTTTGAGCCCGATTTCTAAATTGTGTATTTCCCAAAATTCTCTAATATTTTAAGTGGTAGAGGCTCTAATCCAGTGAAATATTTATAGTATATGCATGAAAGTATATTATTTTTAAACATATCATCTTGATTTTTAAAAAGAATATGGGCAGTCAAGACCTAGAATAAATTGTGTGTTAAAAATAGATATTCAAAAACAGCTATAGCTTTGTCTATCACTTTTGTGTGATGTTATTTAAAAAAATCATATATGTTTGACATTGGACACAATAAAGTAAAATGGGAAATTACAAATGCTTTCCTTCCATAGCCTACTTGCTTTTTTCCCAGTTGGCATGATCTCATTGATTCTTTGTATGTTAGGTATGCTTTGAGAATTCATTTTCCAAAATTAATGTTTAGTAATAAAATAGATTATTGTAATAAATACAATGTGTTGATATATATTGCTTCATTAAAATAAAACTAATTCCTTATAGGGCAAACTATTAAATAACAGGTACTGATATGATTATGTACATAGAAAATGCTAAAGAATCTACCAAAAAAACAGTGAATAAAATTAATGAATATGGTAGACTGAATTATGTATCTCAGAAAAAGCAATGTTCTTAATCTGTATTCCTGTGGGTAAGAACCGACTGTAAATAGGACCTCTTGAAAATGTTATTTTTAGTTTTGGTGAGGCCCAACTGCAGGAGGGTGGGTCTTAATCCTATTACTGGCGGCTTTATATAGAGAGGACCCAGGAGTCAAAAAAGCCAGAAAGGAGAGGACGTCACCATGTGACAGGAAGCAAAGATTCAAGTTGAGGAATCCCAAGTATTGCCAGCAGGCTCCAAAATGCTACAGTCTTTGGGGGAGAAAGCAAGCCTTGCTGATTTCTTCACTTTGGATTTCCTTTAGCCTCAAAACCATGAGCCAGTGAATTCCTGTCATATAAGTCAAAATTAGTTTGCGGTATTTGTGATAGCACTCCTGGCAAATGAAGACAGGGAGTTTAAGAAAGTTACAGGATACAAGGTCATTATACAAAAATCTATGATAATTCTACATATTAGCAAATGAACAATTGGTAATTGAAGGTAAAACCATGAAATTATTATCTAAAAAATATATACAATATCTGTATGCTGAACACTACAAACACTAATGAAAGAAATAAAAAAAGACCTGAATAAATGGCAAGATATTCCATGTTCATGGAGTAGAAGACTCAATATCATTAAGATTTCAATTCTCTCCCAACAGATATATAGATTCAGTGCAATTTAAAATAATCCCAGCAAGATTCTGTGTAGAATGCATCATGATAGTTCTAGGAAAGGCAAAGAAACTATCATAGGAAAAACAATTTTTAAAAGAAAAATTCTTTTTAAAAGAATTCTTGCTTTCAAGAATTTGACAAATAAAGCTACAATAATCGAGACAGTGTGGTGTTGGAGAAGGGATAGATACACAGGTCACAGTAACAGAATTAGAAAATTCAGAAGTAGATCCATACATATATGGCCAATTGGTTTTCAACAAAGGTGCAAAGGCAATTCAGTGGAGAAAGAAGTCTTCTCAACAAATCGTGCTAAAACAACTAGCTATTCATATGAAAGAAAATGAACCTAAATCTATAGCTTGCATTCTTCCCAAAAATTGACTTGAAATGGATCACAGGCCATAATCCAAAGCTATAAAACTTCTAGAAGAAAACATAGGAAAAAATCTTTGGGACTTTAGGTTAAGCAAAGATTTCTCAGATGCATATCAAAAGTATAGTCCCATAAAAGAACAAATTGATAATTGGAATTCATAAGAATTAAGAATATCTGCTTTTTGAAAGAATATTTGATGAAAGAATGTAAAGCCAAGCCATTGACATGGGGAAAGTATTTGCAAATCACATATTTTATAAAGCACTTGTATTCAGAATATTTAAAGAACTCTTAAAATCCAATAAGAAAATAAATAAGAACATATAAAATATGAAATGGGAAAAAGATTTTTATATAGACGCTTCACCAAGGAAGAGATTCAGATAACAAATACACATATGGAAAGATGCTCATCTTTATTCTTCATTAGTGAACTCTACATGCAATTAGGAACACCTACTTGAATGGCTTAAAAACCACCGTGTGCTGGTAAGGATGCCGAGCAACTGGAACTCTCATACATTACTGGTGGGAATGCGAAACGGCATAGTCGCTTTGGAAAAATATTTGACAGTTTCTAATAAAGTAAAAAATATACTTAATGCAGAACCCAGCAACCCTACTCCTTGCTGTTTAACCAAGTGAAATTAAAACTATGTTCACACAAAACCAGTACTGAATATTTAATAACCTGTATATTTCAGCTGGAGAACGCATACGTCCATACAATGGGATGTTACTCAGCAATAAAAGGGAATGGTTTACTGCTACATGCAACAACATGGATGACTCTCACATGTATCATGCTAAGTGAAAGAAGCCAGACTCAAAAGGTTACATACTGAAGGATTTCTTTACATGAAATTCCGGAAAAGACAAATCTGTTTTCACAGAAAACAGATCAGGGGTTGTTGGGAGTTGAGGGGTGGGACAGGGGGTAGTTTGACAACAAAGGGTCTGGGAAGAATATGTGAGGTCAAGGAACTGTTCTTTGATTGCTGTGGTGATTACAAGACTGTCAAAACTTGCAGAATTGTAAACGAAAGTCGATTTTCCTGTATGTCAATTATATCTTGATTTTTTTAAAAGAGGAATGAATGAGGAGTTACAGGAGCACAGGGAAAAGTCCAATTTCTTTTTTCTTAGTGTGGGAAGGAGGGAGACAGGGTCAGGTAACATCCTTGAATGGGGATGATATCACCAAGTCTTCTAGGCAGAGGGAAAAACGTGTGATTTTGTAAAGGAGAGTTTCCAGGCTATTTGTGGAACAGGGAATTGTCTGCTGTGGGCACAGCATAGATTGTTTTTCTGTGGTGGGTGAGACAGTTAAGGTAGAAGAGCAGGAAATGGGATTATACATGTTCTTGATGGAAAAGTTAAGGAGCTGAGGCAACTTCACTTTGGTGTGGGCAAAGGCACTTTGTAGGTTTTAAGCAAGGGAGGGAAATACCATTAGCTTACATTCTACCCCCTCCAGATTGCTCTGCCTGATTCTACCTTCCCAACCTGCCAGACTTCTAGACACCTTCCTGGATGTTCCTCAGGCCACCCTGTCCAACAGGTCTAGATGATGGCCCTGGTTTCACTTAACTGTAATCACAGTTTCATTTGTCCCATTACCTCCACACCATTAAAACTAATCTCCTTGTGGGGGGTGGAGGTGGGGGGAGACTGCATTTATATAGCCAGAGTGTAATTCAGCCCAGCAATGAGTTCCGCTTTGTAGAAAGATCCCCCTGTCAGGAATTCCGAGGGCATCTCAGCCTTACCGTTTTCTCTCTGAGGCCAGATGGCTCTCTGTCCCTCAGGGGCCTCAGACTTCCTGTCTGCCGGGTCTCCAGGAACTGGCCAATCTCTTCTTTCTTTCATATCAGACCCAGGGCTTGGATTTTCTGGAGCCAAGGACAGCCTAAAGTCCTAGAAGCCCACATCTCCCCTGGCTCCCATCAAGGTCCCAGAAGCAATGATGAAAAGCCCCAGGAGCTGGCTACAGGAAGAACAAGGCTCCTGCTTCTTTTCTTTGATGGAAATGAGGGTATAGTCTCCCTGCCCTGACAAAAGGGGGATTTGGGCCTGGAGGTAGGGTATGGAGCACCCCAGTCTCTCAGGCAGGGATGAGGAGGACATCACAATCAGACTGCTGAGTTAACCTCATGTGATGCCAGGTGGCAGGGCCAGCACATCATTTTTTTGTGTGACTCTGGTGCCCCAGGGGCAGAAAATGTGATACAGGCTGAAAATGCCCTAGGGCTTAGGGGAACAATACAGCCAGATGGTGACCTCTGTATATCACTATTCAAATTACAAAGTATTTATATTATAGAACACTTAGAAGACACTGAAAAATTCATGTAAAAAACCACATGTGATTCCCCCCCACCAAGTAATGAACTGGCACATCTCTGTCCATTTTTCTATTCAGCAGAGTGTAAGCATATTTATGGCTTACTAAAGATGGATCAAACCACATAAAGATTTATGCTATTCTTTTTTCTTTTTAGCATTTTACTGTATTTTCTTGTGTCATTATTCTTCCTCAACAGAATAAATACCTTGCAAAATATAATTTATTTAAATTTTCCCTTATTGGCATTTATGTTGTTTCCTTTTTTTTTTTAACTGTTATATATGGCACACAAAGAACCATTCCTATACATAAATGCTTCTACACTAGAGGAAAATTGTATAAGAATTATCCAGATTTTCTGAATAGATAATACAGTTCACCATTCTTTCCCTATTCTCCAGGGCTTACATATACAGATTTACAACTTATTTTAATTATACTTATTAAACCTGCTGCTGTTAGCTTTGCATCATTTATACATATCACACATATTTAACCAGTCCCTTAATGATGATTAGTCAAACAGACCTTCAATGGGATTGTTTCAATTTACACACTTATGAACGATGTTTGGGAGTGTCCGTTTCTCCCATACTCTTTTTCAACAGTTTGTCTGCAAACTCCTTTAAACTTCAAAAATGTGATTGGTACAAAAATAGTATCTTATTGTTCTTTTAGTTTGCATTTCTCATAGAGTGAATGAAGTTATTTCCAATTGCTTAAAAAGGCATTTGTATTTCCTTTTCTGTGAGTACCTGTTTATATTTTTTGTTTTCTTATTGAGTTGATATTTTTATTGATTTATTTTTATTGATTTATGGGAACACTTTAGGCATAGAAAGAAATTAGTCTTTCTCTGAGTGTATATATGTGTAGTATTTTTCTCGTCTTTTCTTTTTACCTTTGTTCATACTGTGTTTTATGATACATTTTACATCCCATGTGGTCACATTTATCAATTTTTCCTCCATTACTTTGGGTTTTATGTCATACTTTGAAAGGACTTCACCCCTCTGAGATGATAAAATAATTCTCCCTTTGCTTTTATATGTTTACATAGAGTTTATTTGGGTATCGCAATGAGGAAGTGATACACATTTTAATTTTTTTCCAGATAGCAATCAAATTGTAACAATATTATCTATTGAATAATTTATTTTCTCCACAGATTTGAAATGATATTGTTTTTCTTTCAGTTCCCATATATGGATAGGTCTATTTCCATGTTTTCTGTTCTATTATATGGCTCTGCCCAGTCATGTGATATTGCCTCAGTGTTTCAATTGTATCTTAATGATATAATTGAAAATCTAGTAGGGCTAGTTTCCTTTCACTAGTCTTATTTTTCAAAATTTTCCTGAATAATCTTGCTTATTTTGCCATATATCTTTGGACTCTTCTTGCCAACTTATACAGTATCCTCTGGTGACTGTGCTGTGGGTCTCTGCCCATCTCCTGGGCCATGGTCCTTTGCCTGGCTCACTGTCACTCTCTCAACTCTACATGAATTTCACTCTTGGTGATTTCAGGAACACTCAGGTGATCCTTTAACGCTCTGTTTCTCTGTTCTGTGAAGCCGTCTGCTCAAACTTCTACCTTCTCATTCTCCCAGAAGAGACTGTCATTATCAAGGACGGCAAGACTTCCATTTCTTCATTCCACGCGTCCCACTTTCTAGCCACCATCTCCCGTGTTTCTCTCTCAATTCCTATAGCATCCCAATTTCCACAACCATTTGGCATCACTGGGATTTCCTGCCCATTGGTTCTACCACCTTTCACTGTTCCTCTCTCTATGTACTAAATTCACTCCTTCCTCTGTCCTGAATTATATGGAAGCCTTATGATCACTCTATTATAGTACATTTTTTATTCCTTTGTCCCACTCTTGCTTCAGCATAAACACTTGGCAAACTACAATTCCAGCTAAATCCAATTACCCCCACTCTGCCTGCACTCATGCAGCTGAACGTGCCTGGGCGGGGGGAGAAACAGACTGTCCCTGGCTTTATATAAATTCACTAGCACAAACCTCAAATAGGTCAATCTGATGGCTTGGGAATCATATTTTTCTTATTCGATATAGTCACTCTTAGTAAATGATTTTTTTCACATCTTTTCCTCTTTCAAAACTCTAACACCTCCTCACTCTAAGCTGCTGCTGCTGCTTTCTACTTTACTGAGAAAAGTGAAGCACCTGGAAGAAAATTTCCACAAACTCCTGCCATCACTTTTATATACTCTGCCTTATGCCTGTTATACAACAGCTCTCTGTGCTTTTATCTACAGCCATATCTCAATTTCCCATCTCCTCTCACTCAAGGATAATGCTTCTTGAGCAATTATCCCCATCCCCCCACCCCCGTCTCCTACATGATCAACATTTCATTCAATTATCCTCATCAGCATGTACCACTGTAGCAATTTCTTTCATTTTAAAATAAAATCTTTTTATTTCACTTTCCCCTCAAGTTACTACCTCGTTTCTTTCTTCTCTCTGCAGCAAAATTTCTACAAAGAGTTGCCTATACTCACTGTCACCAAATTCTGTCCTTACATTCTCTGCTAAACTTAGTCTAAGAGGGTTCTGCCCCCACCACACCATCAAAAGTGCCCTTGTCAGTCATCAGTGACTGCCTGGTGCTAGCCAATTGTGCTGATACTTACTCAGTCTTCATCTTCCTTGCCCTATCATCGTGATTTAACACAAGTGATCATGTCCTCCTTTTGGATACTCTCTTAGGCTTTGCTGTCTGATTTTTTGCCTATTTCACTGGTTACTCTTTATCCTTCTCCTTTGCTCGTTCCTTTTTCCTTCCTGATTTCTTAGTTTTGAAGTGCCTCAGAGCTCAGTCCTTGTTCTCTTAATCTGCATTCACTATCAAGGTGGTCTCACAGGTCTATGATTCCCAAATATACATCTCTAGGAAAAATCTTTCTCCTAAGCTCCAGACTGCCTATTTGACTTCTACACTTAGCTATCAATTAGCTTTCTCGATTATCACATGAACAACACTGAATTCCTAATCCTCCTAAAACCTTCTCTACCTGTCAGCTTTCCCAAATAAGCAGATGGCAACTCTATCTTTTCCATAGCTTGGTTCGAAACTAGTTCTTCATTCATACCCATTATCAAATCCATCAGAAAGCCAAGTTGTTTAAAAGAAAGGCAGAATATGACCCCCTCTACTACTGCTACTTGTTCTGGTCTAAGCCATCATCATCTCTCTTTCTCTACCACCTGGATTAGTGCAGCAGCCTTCTAATTTCCCTGACTCTACCTTTGTTCTCATGCAGTCAGAACGATTTTTAAAAACTTGTCAGATCATATCACTCCTTGGTGCATTGCTCTGTAATGGTCTGCCATTACTCAGAGTCCAAGTCACAGTCCTTACAATGGTCTAAAGGCTGCAACATGATCTGAGCCCTTGTAATCCTTCATCTCCTACTGTCTCCCCCTTGTCCATTCCATTATTGACATGCTGGGTCTTCTGCTCTTCCTGAAATACTGCCAGCTATGCTCTTGCCTTAGGGTCTTTGCACTGGCAATTCCCTCCATAAGCAATCTCTTCCTCCAAATATCGACATGGTTTACACAGCTAACTCATCTTCTCAATGAGACTGAGCTTTACCCAACTATTTAAATGGTCCCAACCTTGGTACTCCAGAGTCTCCTTTAATATGCATTATTGTTTCTTTGTCAGTAGTGCTTAGTCTTCTTTTAAAATACCAGGTAGGTTACTTATGAATTATGTTCACTGCTTACTATCTGTCTCCCCTGCTGGAACATGAGCTCTTAGAGGACAACAATACCTAACTGTTCTGTTCATTGCTATATCCCAAGTCCCTAGGACTGCTGTACACATCAAATGTCTCTCAGCATTGAAGGGGAGTGTGCCATATCTTGCTAATTGCCCCACAGCACTGTTACATTTTCAATTTAAATAATAGTCTCTCCCCAACCTTTAGCATTGCACATGCCCTACTTCACATTTTGCCAGTGAAATATGCACAGAAATGATGTATGCAATTTCTATGGCAACTTCCCTCAAAAAGGAAATTGGCTGTTCTTTTCCTCCTCGGTTCCTTCCTGCCTTGGTTGAGAAATGGGGACAATCTTTAATGCCGAGGTGGAAGCCCCATGTTGAGGATAACAGGCATCCTGCCAGCCAGCATGGCTTCCTAAGGAAACAGAACCAAATGTTCCCAATCCTGAGCTACTTTAATACCTCTGGACTGTTACATGAGAATGAAATAAACTTCTAACTCATTTATCCACTGCATTTTTGGGTTCCTTCTTACAATATAGAGAGGTAATCTAACAAATTTTGGAGGCCCACACACAATTTTTCTCTCTTGGTTAATTAATACAGTTGCTTATATTAAGAGCATTCTTAATATTGAACCATTTTTGCATTCTTGGAACAAAATTCATGTGGCCATGATGTATTATGTTTTATAATACCATAATATGCTACTTGTTCCTACTGTCTAACATTTTATTTGAACTCTGCAATTTTCGTAAGTGAGACTGATCTGTTTAGAGAGATATCTTTTTGGAGTTTGGTAGCAATGCTATGTTAACCAAGGGACAGATCAAAAGAAAAGGATATTTTTAAGAATCATAAAACATAATATCAGTGGCTTATCAGGAAGGTTGTATCATTTTACATCCATAATCTAATAATAGCATATTAGAGTGTTTATTCACTGCATTCTTGGTATTTGGTATTAGGATTATTTTAACTTATTATGTTGTTAATTAATTGCTTTTTATTTTAAATTTTATTGTGGTAACATTTATATTACATAAAATCTGCATTTTACCTGTTTTTAATTGTACAATTCAGTGTTATTTATTGCATCTTCAAAGTTGTACAACCATTACCACCATCTATTACCAAAACTTTTTCATCACCTCAATCAGAAACTCTATACCCATTAAGCAATAACTCCCCATTTCCCCTCCCTCAGATCTCTGCTAACCTCTAATCTACTTTCTGTCTCTATGAATTTGCTAATTCTAGATATTTCATGCAAGTGGAATCATACAAATTTGTCCTTTTGTGTCTGGCATATCTCACTCAGAATAATGTTTTCAAGATTCAACCATGTTGTAGCATGTATCAAAACTTAATTCCTTTTTATGATTGAATAATATTCCATCATATGGATATATCACGTTTTGTTTATCCATTCGTCTGTTGATATGCCAAAGGGTCATTTCTGCCTTCTGGCTATTGTGATTAATACTGCCACAAATATTAGTGTACAAGTATCTCTTTAAATTCCTGTTTTTAATTCTTTTGGGTTTACACTAGAAGTGGAATTGCTTAATTTTTTGAGGAACTATCAAACTGTTTTCCACAGCTGCTGCAACATTCTATATTCTTACCAGCAATGCACAAAGGTTCCAATTTCTCCATATCTTCACCAGCATTAGTTATTTCCCATTTTTAAAACAGTAGCACCCTTGTGGGTGAGAAGTAGTATCTCACTATGGTTTTGATTTGCATTTCTCTAAGGACTAATGATGTTCAGCACCTTTCCATGGGCTTTCCATTTGTATATCTTCCAGGATAAACATTTATTTAAGTCCTTTGCCCATTTTAAATTGAGTTGGTTGTTTTTTTGTTGTTGAGCTGTTGGAGTGATATTAAACTCTTATCAGATATACAGTTTGGTGTTTGGTATTAGTTAGAAATGATGCTTTATATTATTAAAAATAATGTGCTTCTTCTATAGTTGAAAAATACTATCTTGCCTTAATTAGTATTTTCTTCATTACTTGTATGGATGAAAAATATTTTCATATATTTACTTAAGGCAAGTGTCCTTTTTCTGGTCATATACTTTCTCCATTTTTCTACTGTGTCCCATAGAGTATTCAATTAAGTTATTTTATTTATCACTTTCAATTAGTAACTTATTCAATCCTCACAATATTGGACCAGGAAATCCAGGCCCACAGGGGTAATTTCTTCCCTTCTATTAAAGACAGGGTTATAACCAGACTTGGCTGTCTACCCAGAGCTCTTCCACTGGACTCTGCTCCAAGGTACCACTGCAACCTCAGACACCCAACACCAACATCTAATTCCCAGCAGCTCACCTCTTGCCTTTCCCCACAGGATGTATCTAAACAAAGGAGTCATCATGTGGAATGAGGAGGCTTTGTCCCCTTACCCCAACTTCTTAGAACCTCATAATAAATGGGAAATATTTTTATTCAGTAGCACAGAATGCTACTGAAATGTTGGTGTAGTGTGGAGAAACCATCAGTAATGGCTGGTTGGAATACTGAAATAGTTATAGTTATCTTTAACCTAGTTTCAATTTATTACTGTCCAAAAGGTACTAACTCATACATTTAAAATATATACATTGAACACTATAATGTTCAATAATTAAATAAGAAAAGATGTTTCCTTTACATAAAATGTAGCAAGATTAGGGTGACCATATAAATTAGCAGCAAGCTGGGTACACTTTTAAAAGTGAAAGAAGGTGAGGCAAATGCTAAATGATACATATCACTGGGATAAGAGGTGTAAATTGAGACCTTTCTGGTCAAATTGGAATGTACTGCCAACCTATTTATGGCAAACTATGAAAATACTGCCAATAAACTACTATATCTGCCTTTATTTATAATAATTTCATCATTGATAAGATGTTAATCAAATATATATATACATATACACACACATGCTATACACATGATCTTTTCATCCATTTTCTTCAATTTTATAAAAAATAAAAAAAGATTCAGTATCCCACAGGTTTAAGCCCGGTGTTGAAAGGATTAAACTGATTGTACATTTATTAGCAATAATCCTAAATACACACACACAAACACATAATCCAAAACAAAACAAAAACAAAAACCCCAGAAAACAAAATGAACAGATAAAGAAAAGCCTATTTGCAAAAATAACTACTCATTTTACTCTCTCAGGTTCTACCCCAAACCTTGAAGATGGCAAATAAGCTATTTCATTTTCTCAACTTCCAAGTCAAATCACTCTTTCGCTGTACTGACCTAATGTCTAAGAGAGACATTTTTTCACTTAGGAAGACTCAAAAAGATGCAACTAACAAGTTCCAGTGAATGGTAGAACTCCCATTTTTATGGTGTTATCAGAATATTAGAAAATAAGGCTGGGGATTGATTAAGGAAGATAAATCCTGTGATTTTAAATGCTTATCTTAAAAATAAACAACTCATTTATAAATCTAGTTTTTATTTGCAAATAATCTTAATGTAAAATATATTGTGTTTTCATTTTCTCCAAGCAAAACCTTGTTCTCTAGCATAGGAAAACTAGATTTTGAAGTTAAACTCTTGATTTGCTCCCCCAGATTGCTAGAAATCAGGCATGCTTATTAACATGCAGCAAAGAGACAGAGGGTGAAACAGCAAGATTCTCTGGGAAACAGTGAAAGCTGTTCATCAGAGAGTACCCCACGTCCACCTGTATCCAAGACAACACATTGGCAATGAGCTTTGCTGTTCCACTTGGGCAGGGATGGTAGAAACTTCATCAGTGTAAATATTCAAACATGAATGATGACAGATGCCCTGTCTTTTTAGTTAGAAAACAAACATCACAATATTACTATAGTATTTATTTAATGGAATCACTGTGAAGCAGGTGCTTCATAACAGAACCAGAAAATAGGAGAGAACTGGGAGCTGGTGTAAAAAAGAAAAAGAGTCTAAGGAACATATAAAAAGAGTCTAAGGAACATATGATTTACTTATTAAATAAGGAGATGCATACATTGACTTAATGAAAATATTTGGTTTGATTATTTATTTTATCAAATGACAACAAATGTCTTAGCTTTTGTATAAGATAAGATACAACCCCTTTCATTAGGCACAGAAGGTTTACAATGGAGGTCATTTGGAGTCACTTTAAATTTCTAAACCTTAATATATATGAACACCAGTTTGTCAGATACAAAATATATACACACCCTGAATTTTCTAAGTTGCCATTTGTGTGTTTTCTTTTGTAAATTAAGGTTTTAATTGTTATGTTTAAAGATGCTATTATATGCCATTACATTCAGCCGTGTGGCTTATAAATCAAGAGGAAAGTGCCAACCTTAATTCAGCAACATTTCTGGGCTATAATATAATAAAAATTAAACAGCATCCTGTTTGTCACTCAATTTTTGTAAGTTTGAAGTGTTTGAGGAAAATATTTAATTTAAAGTTTAGACACATATAAAACCACATTTTTAGTAAAGGAAAAAGTCAGGGAAAAGATCAAAGTAAAAGAACACAGTTGAGATTAGAAATCCATTTTAAGCCAAAATGACAATGTCTTCATAAGTTAATATTAATCCTTTAATTATAAATTTCAAAGGTTTAAGTAGTTTCTATGACCTTAGCTTTGAATAATTATGCCATATGGAGCTTTTCTTCAATTTGAAAAAGATGCTGAATTGTTGCCCAAAGCCTTTTAATGACTTCAGGCTGGCAGAATTCCAGGATAATCCTTCAGATACCATTTAAAATCACAGACCAGGAACCCCAAACTGGTAAATGCTACGTTGATTTCACAAAAACTTATTTAGTAGAGTACATTGTAGACAATGTTTGATGTGTTGTTATATTTTTAATTTCAAAATGTGAAGGTTAAAACAACTGTTTATAATGGGGAAATTACAAAGGAAAAGATTAATAGATTTGCTTACAAATCAAAATATTCTCCATATCAGAAAGTCCCTAAAGTTAAAAGGCAAATACCGACATTATTTGATAATGATGATAAGGGTTTTATCATCTTAAATATAAAAGGAGCTTTTACAAGTTGATGAGAAAAACACTAACATCCTAAAAGAAGAGAAACTGGTAACGGACATGAACAGACAATCCGCAGAAAATAAAATATGGATAACAAATAAATATATTTTAAATGTTCACTCTCAATTTTTAAAAAAATGCAAATTAAAAGCACAGCTTTTTCACAAAAAATACCAAAAATTAAAGAAAAATATTAATGATATTAATGAAGTTCTGGCCAGGATAACCCAGTTATTCTGTTGGGGAAATATAAATTAATAGAACATTTCTGAAAAGCAATTTGATCCCACTGGAATCTTAACCTAAGGGAAAAAAAAATGGAATTGTTGGCAATGCTTTATATATAAATATATGTTACTCTTAGCATTAATTTAAACATTTTTTAAGCCTAAATGTTCAAAAATAGAGTACTGCAATAAATTATGCTATATCCATAAAATGGAATGTGATGAAACAATGAAAACTATAATTTCAAAAGACATCAAAATATTTTTAGTATAAAAAGCAAGAAACAGAATTGTTTATTCAGGATTGATCTCAGCTAAGTGAATATAACTATTTTACTTAGGCATTAAATTATTCCTATCATTATCTCTGGGTGATGGAAATAAAGAATGTCACACTCTTTTCCATTTTCTAAAATATCCTCTATTTCAGTAGAGGTTCTTTTTTAAATGGCTAGATAGATTTCTGAAACAGGACAAACTTTAAATACCAAAGTTTTAATCATTCTTCTGAAAATTACCCACTATCATCTCTTAGTAATGTTCTTTAATTTTTCAAAGGTTCATATCTTATGGACTTTGTTTCAATTTGGTTTGAAAAGATTTGAAAAGAAGCTTTTGCTTTGAAAATGTCAATCATTTCCTCTCTTGGATTTCCTAGTTTGAGTGTTTTGACCTTGAGGAGGTATGTCATGTCTCTCTTAACTTGCAGCCATTGGAGATATCCTCCAGGTCTCAATCGCTGCTGACAGAAATTCAGGTAGGATCTGGACTTAGAAATTCTTTTATAACCATAACATTGTAAGTGCTACTGATATAACCCAGGCCCACACAGAATGCTGCATTTGGATTATTTATTATCCTGGTGTTATTTTCTCTCCTCTTTGAACTTCAATTTTATATTCAATAATAGAAAATTAACTTCTAAACCTCTCAATTTTGAATGGATTTTGAACTGCTAGCAAATACTCTAACATTCCAGATTTATTTAAAGATGCTTTTTATTAGAAACAGGGAGAAGAATTTAAGTAACCTACACAATGATACAACAGGCTAGCAACAGAATTACTAGTTTATTAGCAACGTTAATTAAAACTTTTATAGCAAACACTCAAATGTTTACTAAATTTTTTATCAGAAAAAATTAAAATTGAGTGAAAAAGGATTTATGCTCTGTGGTCTGCAAGTGCTAAACTCCTTTTACTAAGTAAATACCATTTATCTATCAGAAATATAAATTAGTCCCCATAATAAAAGCCCGACACTTGTATTTTACCAAATGAAGCTTGGGTTTGGAGAACTCTACCGCCTCAACAAAATCAAGCTTTACTCTGGCCTATATTGCTCGCTTCCCTTTCTCTAGACTCTCCATCTTTGCCAACAAGTCCCTGCTTTCTGGTCTACCTCTTTGGTACCTTTCTTCATGTCAAAACCCTGTTTTTTAACAGTAAAATTACTGTGCCAAAACACCATTTCTGTCTTCTTGTATTACTTTTGTTCTCAATTCACTTCAGTAGCAATTCACTTTTTCATATTGCCCAGGCTCACCCTCTACCTGCAGTACTCCAATTCTACCTCAGCAAATTCTCTCAGATCCTCTTCCTTTTGGAAGTATTGCATCCATCTGCTCAGCTTGAATTCATCAAAGTGAGAAACTCCTCACTTTGAGCCAATTACTGTGATTACTTTCTAAGAATATAGGTGATATTAGATATAAGCTATTCTCAAGCCTTGTCAGAGACCTTCCCTGTATCTTTGCCAATCCACTTCTTCCTTCCTTTCTTGGCAAAGGTCATGCTTCCTTTCATTCATTCATTTAATATATACTAGATGAGCATCTTCTATGTGCCAAGTTTTCTAGGCTTTGGTGGAACAGAAATAAACAAGACAGAAAAGGTTCTACTTAATGGGGTTTACATTCTGATGGAGGGAAAGAGAAAATAAGAAAACAACTTTAAAAGATAGTCTCAGATAGTGAGGCATGCTTTGAAGATAAGGTAAGGTGGTAAAGATAGGCAGGACTTTAGATCAAGAGGATCTTCAGAGAAGAATTCTCAGAAGAATGCAGAATTATGAGAAGGAGATAGCCATAGGAAATAATGAGGAAGAACATTTCAGGTAGAGGAAGTGACAGGTGAAAAGACCTGGAAGCAGGAAAAAGCATAGCATGTTGCAGGAACAGACCAATGTCCTGTGTGGCTGGAGCCTAGGAGCTGAGGGACATGGGTGGGCCTCATCTTTCAGATCTCAAGCCATCAATTATCTGATTCTTGGCCTCATTAAGCTCTTTCACTCCTTTAATCCTTTCTCATAGACTTCAAAATGCTCAATAATTTTTCAGCCTACAAAAATACTGCCCTTAACTTCTGCTGCGCTATGATACAAATCTTCCTTTTTCAACACCACATTTTCCAAAGCAATAGACTATTAACTTAGCCATACTTTCTCACTTATCTTTTTTTTTTTTTTACATGGTCAGGCTCCAGGGAACAAATCTAACTTATCTTGCGTAACTATGCTTTTTTGGCTAATCTCACTCACCATAATGTCCTCAAGGTCCATCCATGTTGTTACATACTTCATAACTTTATTCTGTCTTAAAGCTGCATAATATTCCATCGTATGTATATAGCACAGTTTGTTTAGCCATTCGTCTGTTGATGGATATTTTGGCTGTTTCCATCTCCTTGCAATTGTAAATAATGTTGCTATAAACATTGGTGTGCAAATGTCTGTGTATTTGCCCTTATGTCCTTTGAGTAGATACCTAGCAATGGTATTGCCGGGTCATATGGCAATTCTATATTCAGCTTTTTGAGGAACCGCCAAACTGCCTTCCATAGCAGATGTACCTTTTGACATTCCCACCAACAGTGAGTAAGTGTGCCTCTTTCTCCACATCCTCTCCAGCACTTGTCATTTTCTGTTTTGTGGATAATGGCCATTCTGGTGGGTGTGAGATGATAGCTCATTGTGG
>PVIY010033039.1:0-28449 GCA_004026745.1 Myrmecophaga tridactyla | reverse complement strand
TGACACTACTATCAGAGCTGTGTGATTTGGGGGCAGGTTTATGTAATGCATTTAACTTTGACTTGCCTCATTTGCAACTTGGGGATAATTATACGTATATCATGGTGTTGGTATGGGTATAAGTGAATAATTATATGTGAGCATTATATATAGAGAGCAAATAAGTGCTTTGTAAATTATGTTAACTACTCTCATCTTCATCTGGGATGTGGGTGAGAATTGGAAGAAAGGCACTGAGGATTACGTTCGACTGTGTGCCCATAAAGACATAGATATATTCCTGTCCTTCATGCAATTCAGCCAACATATGTTGCTAGCTTAACCATTTTAGAATATGAGATTTGCAAGCATGAATAAATGAATGAGTGAGTGAAATGGATGCCAACAGTGGACAAGTAAATTCTAGATGTATTTGAGGTAGAGTCTGGGGAACAGATAGAGTTTTAGTGGGCCAGCAATTGGGGAAGAACGTCTACAGAGAGGTAGTGCCAGCAGCAAGAAGCATAGTGATAGATATTTTCATTTCATCCATTCAACGAGTATTTAAGTCTCCATTCATTCCTGGCCCTGCAACAAGTCTGGGTGTTTGGAAAAAGTGCAGAGTACTAGACAATAGCACGGACTGCAGAAAGGAATATGGCAAAGAAAAGGGTAGAATATGCAGTTAGAGGTCCATTTGTAGAGATTCTGTCTGCCATGTTTAGAGTTCAGATTTTATTCTGGCCAATTGAGGAGAGTCTCTCTTGCTTTGCGACAAGCAGTGCTTGCTGCACCATCCCCTGTATTCCCAGTACCACAGGGTCTGGCACTTGGCATTCAGCAAACATTGGTTTTCAATTCTAGAAAAGTAGAGATGATCATTTTTTAATTGATTGTCTTGTGATCTTTCTGACTATATACATTTTACCCATGTTTTCCATGATTCGAAATATAAAACATCCCACCGTCAAGTCACTGATTCATTCGTTCAAAAGACATCCATGAAACACATACCCTGATTTGTGCTAGGGACTGATCCCAGAAAAATTAATTTTTTTTTTTGTTAGTTTCTCCCATAGCTCTGCTAAATGCTGGGCACATAATAGGTTCAAAATAAATTCAAGTTTGGTATTAAAGGAGCAAGCATTTTACTGTAGGGGAGAAGTTCTACCACCATATTTTATCGTTCCTTACAATTTTGTGTTTCTAAAAACAATTAAATTGAGCAACTTCAATTGGAAAACAAAAGCGCTACCTTGATTTAGTGTCTGGACTCTCCAATTCTAACAGAAACCAAAACTATCTCCTATACCTTTGAAGCAGATTCTACCTTCATGCCCATCTTTGTCCATAATGTGTGTGAATCCAGGAAATGATTCTATTCGAGGCCCAGGAATGAGTGGAAGGGAGGGAGGCACACCCCTACCTTATGCAAAGTCTGTAATGTTTCCACTAGTGGCATCTGAAAATCTTCATTTCGGTCTAACTGGTTCTGCAGTGCAACCTGAGCCATAAATTAAACCTGGGGATAAGACTATGACCACACATGCATCTGTAATGTCTATGAGCTATAAGGTCATTGCAGAAAACAGCAAGGAACATAGTTGTAATCAACTGTTGGCCTCTGAGGAAATTATTAATTAAGTTTTATCTTCTCCCCGGCATGCTTCAGTGCCACCGCTATGAGTCTTTAGACCTGGGGAAACTACACCTCAGTAATAACCGGGCTTATCGTCGGGCTGGCAGTCATTTAATACACTCCTTTGTCTGACACCAATCATGAACCACAGTGTGGGATGTCAAGGGGTCTGCAAATGCCAATCGCACGCCTCACTGTACATCAGGCCCAGGATTCAGATCTCATGATAGGAAATTCAAGAGCCAACAGCTAGCAGTAATCGTTTTCTGGAAGCGAGATGTGGACATGGCCCTGTTTGCAGCGCCCGGTCCATTTAGTCTCCCCTGCTGTCTCCAAAAGAGCTAAAAATCCCTCCCAAGGACTAAAAGAGAAGAGATTGAAGTGTCACTGTGTTGACACCATCTAGATGGAGTGCTATTTTTGAATCTCTGGATGAAGGCACAGTCTTGGCCAGGAAAATCAGAGCCGAAATGTCATTTCCAGCTATTTTCTTTGAGAGATTTCCCAAGATGGAAGGGCTCAGCCCACGAATCGAATGGTGTTTTTGATGTTGTTCCTCACGGCTTGCTGAGCCAGCCAGCTGTGTTCATTTTGCCCCACACTGAATCCCCCACATTAAATGTTTTCTGATCAGCTAGCAGCCGTCCTGTAGACCCACCAAAGCAGATTGGAGTCCGGCTCTGTTTTTCCGTAGATGGGTGGTCGTGCCCCACTAATGCAGATTTAAGCATCCTCGTCTCAGGCAAGACAGCAGGTAGAGAATATCAGGCACAGATGGGTTTGATTAGACTCTGAGTTTACCAAATGGTTACTTAAATGTGGCTTCTGTGGCCCAGCTATATATTTTATGACTGTGCCATTCGCCCTTGCTTTATGTTTGAGCCTTCTCCTCTTGTGTTCTGGTTTATGTTAGAAAACTCATGACATAGGAAGTCTAAGGGGAATGAAAATCCAACTCGAGAGACCTTTATTGAATGACTGCAAGAATGATTGTGCTGGGTGCCAGTAGTAAGGCCAAGAATGAATAAGACACATCCCCTGGGAGGAAGAAAATCAAGAAGTGACAACACTGACAATAGCCATGACAATTTTTCCTCAAATTGCCTGGATAGGCTGCATGTTTGGGGTTGGCAGCACATGTGGAAATCATGCTCACATCTTTATTACGGCCCCTCTAATCATGCCATATCCCTGGATGTTGTGCTTGCAGACACTCTAGTGGAGACAGTTAGGGTTAGGAGAACTTTATTCTCCATTACAATTTCATGGAGAAATCTGTTCCATTCTGGAATTTAACTAACAGTTATTTTAAAGTCATCTGCTTTTTGAAACCTTGTAAGCTCTTACGGACATTTCAGGCAGGAGATATTTATAGCGAAGAATATTTTTAGGGGAGATGTCACCACACCAGGATACTAAATTGTCGTCAGGAATGCTGGAACTGAAAGGTTTTTGCCAATCTCTATGGCAGAAGAAAAATGATTTAACCGTGGGCATGTAAGCCTCATAGAAGATTACACTTTGAAAAGTGGGAGGCATTTTGGCCCTCTTCTTGTCCAGCATCCTTCCATTTGCCTGAATTCCCTGTAGGACCTCTCTGCCCATCAGATGTAATCCGATTTTCCAGTGAACTCTCTAGTGTTGGGACTTGTACTTACTCATGGTAACGCCTTCATTTTTTGTCTACCATTATTTGGGAGGACTTCCTTGATTTTACTAAAATTTGGCTTTCCATCATTAGTCTTAGTTCACAAACTTTGTTTTATTCAGTTAATAACAAGAAAAAATGTATTGCTGGTAGTGTACAACTGGGTACCATTTAGTGAGTGCTTTCTGTGAGCCGTGCACTGCCGGTGAAATGATTCATACACATCGTCTCACTTCACTTTTATAACCTCCCCATGGGATATGTTAGCATTCTAGCCTATCAGTTTGTTGGAAACCCGAAAAAACAGTTTTAAGTCATTCATCAAGTTAGAGTATCCAGAGATTCCAGAGAATAAAAGGGACTTTTGGATATTAAAAAGTTTTTTACTTGTTCATTTTGCTCAGGCCTAGTTCAAGACTGGTAATTCATGAGACCTACAAAATGTATGTTTTCTCTCTTGTTTTGCCTATAAGTACTAACATATTTCATTTCCTTTTATGGCTGGCATTACTCATTAGCACAGGTTACCATAGGATTGCTTCGAGAGGGTGGGAATGAGGTATTTGGGGGAACACATGGCCTGCGTGCGCTGTCATTGAGTGCTAAGAGAAACAGATTATCCAGATAATTTGCACTTAAAAATAACACAGCAATTAAAATTGGCATCTATAGTTAAATAAGATGTTCTAGAATAGCTGGACTGGTTGAGAGATAATTTGACCTAAAATAATGTTTGGTTGGTTTATTTTATATGTGCTAAAAAAAAAAAAAAAAAAAAATTGAGTGACCTCCCAAATCTTAGAGCCCGTGAAAAACATGTTTAAAGGAAGGAAAACAAAGGAAAGAATGGACTTTAATTCCCTTTGGGCTCGGCGCATCATTGAATGCTGACCCTGTATTCTTTCAGACTGATTGATTTTATAGGTAGGCCATAATTCATGATTTTGGTGGATGTGCTATAATATAAAGGAGAATGTGCTCTATTTCCCCTAGTCAACCAAACACTAAAAATGGAGCTGTAGAGGTGTGAGATAAGCTCCATGGCTTTAATTCAAGTCCAGATTGTAATAAAACAGTCTGAAAGCAGAATATGAAGCCTGGCCCTGCTTTGTGTGGACCTTTAGAAAAGATTAAATAAGAAGTTAAGGAAAAAAGACACCGCCTCTTCAGAATTACATCAGACATATTAACCCCGGAAGGTCCAAATAGAGCTCCTGGAGCACAGACGGCCCATGATGGTCATTTCCCACAATCCACTGTTTTCCCAGTCGCTGTCCATCACTGGATAATGCCGTTTAATCCTTTATGCTGATTTAAAATTCCATCAGAGGAAGTAATGTGTTTCTGTTCTGGAGGTTTACTATGGTAAATGCATTCCTGGATTAACTTTATCTTCATTATTACAGGGGTCTTCCAGGTGCTCACACAATTAAAAAAAATAAAACAAAACCCTTCTACTTAAAAATGTGTTTCCCATATCAGAACCCATTTATGATGTTTATTGAATGCTATTTGACATCTCAAAAGCTGATATCTTGTTCTTTACAGGCAAAAGAGTCTTAATATCGAAAGGTCTGGACAATCAAAACCTTTAAACAATATGGGATTAGGCTGTTATTATGCCCAAAGGAAATTTCCACCCTTATTCCTTCTTCCCGTGTGTATGTGTTTTAACTGATCAGGAGTGAGATTGATTGTTTTTGAACTTTTGTTGCCACAGACGCCTTTGATCAAAAAAAAAAAAAATCTTTCTTGTGGGTATAAATAAATAAGGCCAAAAAAAGTGCTAGTTGTGGACCCTTTTATGCTTGTGGACACTGAGGGGCTCTAAGGCTAGGCCTTAGCAAGCACTTTTTTGGTTGCATTAGTTGAGGCTTTTCTAACCACATAAGTAATAGACAAGTGTATTCCCATTTGAAAGAAAAAAAAGAAAAATCAAACAACACAGAAGAATATAGACCAAAATGTTAATGTAACTCCCTCCCACCTGAAACCATCGCTCTCTCCAGATGTCACCACCACGAACAATTTGAATCTTTTCTCTGTATTTAGAAATAAATATATGTGTATTATTAATAAATATAGAGTTAGGATTTTAAAATGCACATTCTAGAATGTTCGTGTTGTATGTTAATTGGTTTTATTAATAAAAAAAGAAAAATTGAGTAAAAATAAAAGTTAAAAAAAGAAGTACATTCTATGTGCATTTAAATTCCATAAGGGGCAGTACAATGGTGGCTCAGTGGCAGAATTCTCTTCTATGCCAGAGACCCAGGTTCGATTCCTGGAGCTTGCCCATGTAAAAAAAAAAAAATCCATAAGAGCAAGGGTTTTTGTCTGTGTGTTTTACTGTTTTATCCCCAGTGCATGGCATATAAACAGTCAATAAATGTTGCTATATTAGTGAGCAAATTATCCTGCAACTTGCTTTTGTGTTCAGCAATAGGTCTTGAAGATCTTTCCATGTTCAGCACATATAGAACCATCTTATTCTTTTTTAAAGGCTGCCTTGTATTTTATTGTCTGGATGTTCCAGAATTTATTTAACCACTTTTCTATGGATGTAATTCAGGTTATTTCCATTTTTTACTCCAATAAGCAATGCTTCAATGAGTGTCGTTTTAGTTAAAACAAATATCACACAGTGGGCTGGGGTTTAAAAATGGGAACATACTGGGTGGGCCACGGTGGCTTAGCAGGCAGAGTTCTCGCCTGCCATGCTGGAGACCTGGGTTCGGTTCCCAGTACCTGTGTAAAATAAATAAATAAATAAAGTTGTGTCAATATATTCAAAAAAAGGAGCATAATTGGCGTAAGTTTCAGAGGCTAGAAGCTTGCATCCCAGGATAGGTATAACTGGCTGGCTGGTATCTTTGTGGTTCCTTGTCATTTCCATCACGTAGCAGTATACATGGTAGCTTCTTTTTCTGTCTCTTCTGGGTTCCCTTGCCTTCCAGCTCTGGCTTCTCCAATGGCGTCTCTCTCTGGCCTTCTCTACATGGCCTCCAGTAATAGGATTAAGACCAACTCTGACTCAGTTGGCCATAACCGAACTAAAAAATAACATCTTCAAAAGGCCTTACCTATAATCCTCCTATAGGTTCTTGAGTTCCTTTCTCTTATCCTAGCGGGTGGAACAGAGAAAGAATTGTGCTTGGGAGTTTTTTTATGGGCCAGGCTAGAATATGGGGGATTGCAGGGTATCACTACCACATACTGCCATTGGCCAGAACTCAATCACATGGCCTCTCTTAACTAACATAGATGTGTTATGTGCCCAAGAAAAAAGGAAAAAGTCTAGTAAGCTTTTAGCCTATCTTCCACAGCAAGGAAAGCTGGAAAATATTGTTTCTACCTAGTCATGTACCTAGAAAAACTCCATTCCCGTTTGAAAAAAAAACGGGGCGGGGTGAGTACTGATTTTGATAGACAACTCATCGTCTGCCGCTGAGCTGTTGCCATTCAAGTTTGTGACTTCTGATACAAATCATCTCCAGGGCAGTCCCCTCTATTTAAACCATGTGTACCCTTCCCAAAATTTATGTGCAACTGAGTTTTAGCTAAATCTAAAAATGCCTGAGGTCAAGAGGCTCATATGTAATTGACCTGAAAATGATTGACAGCACAAGATGAGTATTTAAAAATATATATTAGTAGCACCTGTTCACAAGGAATTTATTGTGTTTCATGATCAGAAGTTGAGACCTTATCATCCCTCTCCAGATTGTCAAGCCACTTATCATGGCCTTTGAAATTCCTGTATTGGTGCTGAGAGATGAATGAGCATCAAAGAGATATTTCACTGCTCATTTAGTATCCTTGGCCATTGACAAAGTCCAGATGATGGGATTAAGCCTGCTCCTGGAATGCTGGAACTGGGAGCATTAGGTCTAAGATGTAAGGATATCTGTGAGTGTCCTCCTCCTTCCTCTTCCATCTAATGTTATCTTAAAATAATCCAGCCAGAGTGAAACCTTGGTGTAATTTCTATTTATTTGTGTTACCTTCACCCAATGGGAAAGCTATCTGCCATTTTACAAAACGCTGAGAAGAGAGCCCTGTGGAGCGTGGATGGCCCATCACACATAAGTAGATTCTGATTTTGATTAATAAAGAATACCACTGTCCAGATGGGGCTTTGTTTTCTTTTGAAAAGGTAAACAGATTGTTCTCTGCAGGCTAAATTTGGTGGAGAGCTATAGCCTCATTGAGCTGCTTGTGGTCCCTGAAACATACTCTGTACTTTCCTGCTTCCCTCTTTTTTTTTTTCTTGTTCAATTGTATTCTCATTATTGTATGAATTAAAGAGTAGAGTTGGTTATTGAAAATACTGTACTATTGGGTTTTGCATGTCCGCTTTTAGTCACCCTTACAATTGATCTTCGTTTCTTCACCCTGCTCTGAGTTTCTCTCTCCTGTCTTTTCCTTTCAACCTACAGAACTCCTTTTAGTAATTCTTGTAGGCTAGGTCTGTTGTTCATGAACTCTCTGTTTCTGTATATCTGTAAATATTTTAATCTCTCCCTCATTTTTTAAGGACAGCTTTCTGGATAAAGAATTTTTGTCCTGCGTCCCTACTTTTTCATACATCTCCTCCTGACAGCCAGGTCCCCTGCAGGCTCAAGATCCAGCCCAAATGGCACCTCCTCTGTGTTGATACCGTCCACTGCACATAGCGAAGTTACCTGCCCCTCCCAGGTGTAGCCATTAATGTCTTTCTCTAACCATTATAGGGTATTGTAGAAAATGTGGAAATACAGAGAGGCATAAAAGGGGAAAATTTAAATTACCTATTAACACACCAGTTAGACAACATCTTTCAAGATTTTGGTACATACCTTTTGAATATATATAAAATATGCTTCCATTTTTATAAAATTAAAGGCTGTATATTATACAATTTTAACTTAACAGTATAGTGTGAACAATTTACATATTAAGAATTCTTTTAAATTACCCCAAGTTTTTTAGTATTCTATCCTGTATCTAGGATAATTTTTTATTTTTTCTTATGTACATAATGCCATGATAAACATTCTTTAAATCTGTGTGCATATCCCTGGTTACTTTTTTAGAATTAAATTTTAGAAATGGAATAGCAAGGTCAAAGACAAATGCGTGTATATTTTAATGCTTTTGATAAGTTTTGCCAAACTTTATTATAGCACTTATCAAATGAAATAATGTAATTTTTATCTGTTGTCCTGCTTGGATGCGAGTTCTTTCAGAATAAGGACTTTCCCACTTTGGTACTTACAGGATCTAGATTCAGTACCTGGCATATAAAGATGTCAATAAACATTTGTTCACTAAATGAATGAAGAGAAAAACTGGTGGCTTACAGCTCATAACACTTGAAGTCCTAACTGAGAGCAGTATTTCTCAGGATGTATTGCATGTCTTTCAGTCAGCAGGTATTACTTAACCCCCTTAACATGTGGTCCTGTCCTTCTGTGCTAATGAGTCTAGTGGGGGGAATTGAACAATAACAGGTTAAATAAACAAATAAAAGAAGGAATTACATTTTGTGATAAACATGTAGGAAATAAGCAGGATATCATGATAAAGCCGTGCAAACCTAGCTGCATCAGGACTCCTGGTCCTGAATCTAGATCCTGTAAGTACCAAAGTGGGCAAGTCCTTATTCTGAAAAAACTCGCATACAAGCAGGACAACAAAACTTATCATTCTAATGCTCTTAGGCAGGGGCATCGCTGTGGGTATTCTGAAGGCTTTAGAGGACACTTTGCTGCTTTATCCTTTTTCCTCCTTTCCTTGTTACTTACTTATTAGTATTCACTTTCTTGGAAAGAATATGTGTCAATACCACCATCTTAAATGGATTATTAAACACTGCTAGGAACCAAAGAGAGTCTAAAGAGATCTTGTGTAAAATAGCTGACTTGAACGCTTTCCCAGGGTGACTCTGTGCTGGACTTGGAATTTATCAGTGCGCCATGAGAAGTTGAGCTCCAAAGGAAGCAGCTCTGGGTGCCAGAATCTAAACGAAAGTCTTTTGGGTATCTGTTTGGGAGAACTAATCTGCGTGTTTTTTTGTTTGTTTTTTTTATATAAATACAAATCTCCTATGATTTCAAGTTTATTCCAAACCTGAATTAACTATCTTCTCCTATAAATATGATGAAGAAACGAAGTTCTAAAAATAATGTATGCCGTGCTAGAGGAATCTAGAGAAAAGCTTAGGAGCCAGCACACAGGATGTGAGGAAGGAACGTCAGGTGGTCTTAATGTTTTCAAACTGAGCATACGGTGCCTTTTGTAATTTAACCGGTTTTTACAATTTGGAGTGGTAGAGATGTCATCGATAATTAGTCAGATGCCACATAAAGAGTCTTGGTCACTTCTCATGGTGTGTAGTTGACATTGTTCCTTCCATCTCCTGGTTGCTGCTGCTTATCAAACACAGGCCTGACCTTAAGGCTCTGAGAAATAAGGAAATGAGAAGAATAGAATTACCTGATTTCTCTTACTCTGTTACATCTTATGCCAGTTTTTCTTATCAGAATATGAGTAATTCTGGAAATTATCCTGGTACTATGTGTGAATATCCACACGCTGCCTGGGTATGGATTTCCTGTTCTCGCTTTAGCTAAGGAATGTGAAAGCATTCAGATAACGACACATGGAAACTATGTCTTTTAATTTATAAATGCGGATATTGGCAGGTGAATTGTATATATAGGTAACTATATACAATCATATTTCTGAATGTGCTTTCTTAAATTGATATTAAATTTCTTACAATATATTAAAATCTTCATGACCTATTTGGAACTTAACTAGGAGCAAAAATGTGTTCTAAAATAGGGTATTGGGGTACAAGGGTAGTTCAGTAGTAGAGTTCTCGCCTGCTGTGCGGGAGACCTGGGTTTGATTTCTGATCCATGGACTTCCCAAAAAATGAACAAACAAAAACCAAACAAACAAAAATTCAACAAATGGTGCTGCAATAACGGGATACTCACATGGAAAAATAATGAAATGTGACCTTGCCATACAGCATACAAAAAAAAATAGTGTATCACACACTTTTTGATGAAATCTGCTTATTCCTTCTAAAGCCTGTATTACAACTATATGTTTTCTGCCAAGAGTTTAATCATTGGCCTCATTAACTCATATCTGAGAAGAATGAGATTCTTAATTGTGTTGCAATGAAATACGGGATTAAATAAAGTAGCTTAATATTTTATTAATAACTGAAGATCTACTAGGATGGTTAGGAAAGAGCACAAAACATTTGTCTTTGTGTGAGTGTGTGTGTCTGTGTGTGTGTGTGTGTGTGTGTGTGCGTGCGTTTGTCACTTTCTTTAAAGGGGTAGGATGATGCATAAAGACAGGCACATTGGCCTGGCATGGTTCCAGGGACTTTAGTTATCTTAACCGTAGCAGACACCACAAGGGCTGAAACCTGTGACCTCCCCTTATGACTGAGTGGAGCTGCGTAATGGAGAGTAATGAACTCAGTCCTGCAGTCACAGCAGAAGTGGACAAGTATGTGATCAAGAAATAGACTCTGGGGAACAGGAAGCTCGAGGACTGAGAGATGCCTGCTTGAAGCAGTTTGTCCATTAGGGAATGAGTAAGTGGTCCACAAGTCATACTTGGTATATAATTCCCAAATTGGGCCACCCAAAATGTGCTTGGAGATTTGTTGGAGTTGGAAAGAAATTAAGAAATAGCACCCTCAGTAGTCTCATGCCATGGTAGCTTTTCCCACTGCACCCTGGAGCCAAAGTGATGGAGAATGCAGATGTGTCCCTGCTTAAAAACCTTCAGTGATTCCCATCTTCTGGTAAACTCCCTCCAAAGCAGGCCTACAAAGCTTTTAAAATTTTTTATTTGCTTGGCAGACAAGGCCTTTGTCTGATTCATCTGTGAGTCCCCGGCCCCAATACAGTATATGGAGCAGGGTAGCTATTTGTTAAGTATCCCTTGCAGAACTGTGGGAAACCTAAAGTGTTGTAGCATTTGGTTGTGTGGTTAGAACTACTCTTCTCTGCATTTGGCCTTACTTACCTCTGTAGGAGCATCAGAAAAGCTGTTCTATTAAGCTACCTTTTATTGAGCATCCGCCAAGATTGGGGCCCTGTGCTGGGTGCTTTACATTCATCGTTGCTCACTGAATTGCCAAAACAATCTTACCAAGCTTAGTTATTATCCTTTGCAAATGAGAAAAGCAAATCTCAGAGACGTTGAGACACATATCCAAGGAGCCCCAGCTGGCATTTGAAAACAGGCTGGGATCTTTCTATGCTACCACGCTAGGAAGCTATCCCTGGCTTTGTTCCCATTTATAATGTCACGCATTCCCTGCCTGTGCTGGAGCTGGTTCCATGTGCCCCTTCGTGTTTGCTTACTGGACTCTGAGCGCATAGATCATGGAGCAAAGGCACTTTGGATATCTGTGACAAGAGTGTGATTTCAGAGCTGAAGGCTCATGTTTTAAGTGTGCGTTCGGCTCAGGTTGTATTGATTTCTCTCCTCTCCACTTTGTTACGGCCAAGTGCTCTGGGCAGAAATCTAACAAAACAGGCTCACGGAGGTGCTCCTGGGGCCAGGAGGGTCACGGGTCACTCCGCTGCTGTATGCGGAACATTAGCCAAATGACAGAGGTGCGGCCAGAGAGCCCTAAGTGACTGCAGTCAAATGGTGGGTGATGTTCCATGCACCTTACTTATTACCTGCCGGGCGGGGGCAGGGCAGATCTGGGCTTGGTCTGATTTGCCTCCAGGACAGTGTCGCTGGTCACTCAGGCCGTCTGAGGACCCAGAGCACTTCGAGCACGGCCGCGAGTCTGCACCGCAGTTGCTGTCTGTGTGTGTCTCTCTCCTGTGTGCTGTTTAAACATATCTGAAGCGCCATTCATCAGTCAGGTCTTCACTACTAAGCACGTGCTGTGCACCAGTTCTATGCCTGATTCTGAAGATGTGGAGGTGAGTAGAATGGATTAGCCTAGAACACTGTCCCCAAAGCATTTGCAGGTGTGTAAGAAACAACTATAAAAACTGTTATGTGAGATCTCTTAGGCATTTTATTCATCATGGTATCTTGAAATTAAGTTTTCACAGCACCTGGACTGATAAGAGTACTGAGGATGTATTGAATGAGAACTCTGTGCTGAGTGCCTTGTATTCCGTTATCTCATTTAACCCCCACAGCTACCCTGTAAGGAGTATGGTACTACTGTTACCCCATTTAATAAATGGGGAAACTGAGGCCTCCAGAAAATATTTGAGTGAATTGAAGAATAGTCTATTTTTGAGACTACATTATTCATAACTGCTTTACTGGCTCTCCTTAATAATCTGTCCTTCGAGAGATGATTCAATGTCCTGCAACTGTGCTTATGTTTTAGCCAACACGATTAACTTCTTTTCTTTGACGTTTTATCCATTCAAGGAATTCTACCAGTCCCAAGGGCATTTTGTATGAAATCATATCATTCCATTATGTTTAAGTGGCCATTTGTAGTCGAAGCTGTTTAAGAAGAGTCGTCAGCCTAAGATGTCTTTAGATTGGAAAGTTTAAGTCCCAAGATGACTTAAAATGTGGTGCCTGTCAGCAGTTCTCCTTCCTCGCTGCAGGCCCAGTACCAAGCCCTTTGTAGATAGCTCAGAGCAGTTTCCTGATGGACACACATCTTACCTCAGTGATTCCCACCCTTTTTCTTCCTCAAAAAGCCAAGGAAATGCTACCACCACTTACAGGAGCTACCATGCATCGAATATTCACAATATGCCAGGCACCCTGCTAAGGGCTTTACATTCATTTTCTCATCACTGTAATTATTTTTTTTTTCTTTTTCTGTGGATAGGAAAACTGAGGTTCAAAGAGAGATTTGACATAGCCAAAATGTGAACCCAGGTAATCTGACTGCAGGGTCCTGACTCATTCCTCTTTAAATACTTTCATAAACACCCAATGACACATGACAGCAGTGATTCTCAAAGGTTGTGTAGCGGAGGAGGAGTGAAGTTTGAGAAAGGCTTCCAGGCTCCAAGTATTCCCAATACATTTCCCACCCCCAAGGTCCCAGCAGAGCAGGCAAACCCTACAGAGAGCTTCAGGTACAGCGCAAGTTCCAAGGTCTCTCCTGGCCACTCCAGCCTCTCATCCTTCAAATGCAGCTCATATTTGCTCTAAATGAGTTGCCATCATATACTATCTTATCACTTCTCATCTGCTGCTTGGATGTTTTGCCTGTCCTTTCCAGCGACACTGTAAGTTGCTGGAGAGCACAGAGTTCATTTCATCCCTGCATCTGCCCGGCACACTGTGGCACACACAGACACTTGATAAATGCTGCTTGCTTGCTTTAAAAGAGACAGCATAACTTATTGGAATCTGCAAGCATTCAGACTCAGTTTTCTACTTATCAGTGAAATTACAAAACTCCATGAATTTCAGTTCCTTCATCTGTAAAATAGAGTTTTAAACAATACTTAATCCGATTGTTGGGAACATTAAGAGAGCACATATAAAGCTTTTGGCATAGTGCCTGGCACATAATAAGCACTCAATAAATAGTAATTATTAATGTGGTTATTACACACTAGCTGAATTTATTGGGTGTTTGCTGTGTCACATGCTGTGCTAAATGTGTTGTATGCAATTATCTCATTTAATTTTTATATAATATAGAAAGGGGTTTTCAGCTTCTAAAAATATACCTTTCCTGTTACCCAAAAAGTTGTTTAGGAACATTGGCCTTCTCCCACTCTCTTCAGACTCATATTCAAATAGTCTGGTACAAATATGGTATTGTCACACATTGTTGGCACATTACGGTAATTGTTAGACTTATCACAGTAATATGCTACTAATAACAGCTACAGCACTGGAGTTTTCAAATGTGTTGCTTTTTAATATAAATTGGAGTGGATTCAAGGTAATTGCGATACCAACATTCCCTCTCAATTCTGTCCCTGTGCCCTCTCTCTTGGGTGAAAAAGAAAGAAAAGCCAGGGCAGAAAGGGATTTACCAATCCGAGCATTCCGTGTGGATGCTTCATTAATGTATGTTGCTGTACAAAATCCACTGGTCCAAACGCTCCATGGAGCATTAAATCATCTGGACTCCTGAAGAACCTGTAAGGCAAGCACAGTAGGAGCTGTGTCCTTCCATGTGCCCTGGGCCACTATTACCAGTGAGCTCTTTGGTGTGTCAGTTTGTATGCTCTATGGAGAAAATATAACAGGTTGTTCTGTTTGGAGAGAACCTTGCCTTGTAATGTGTTTTATCAATATGGTGCTAAGTTATGAGTGAAGGGAATCTGGTCATGCTGTGGAAAGTGTGCTTTGATGACTGAGAAAGGATTCTTGACCAATTAGACAAATGTGTGATGAACATCTGCTACGTGCCAGGCTGGGTAAGATTTAGGGGACACTAAAATAATTAACATGAGTGAGTGTCCTCAGTGAGCTGATGTCTAGGAAAAGAAGATAAGCAAGAATACAAACAGTGCGAAACATTAATAAGTGTTAAATGAAGATACACACAGAGGATGTTGGGAGTAGAAAGGAGGGGATGAGCCTAATTTAATTTGGAAGGTGGGGAGGTAAAGGCGGCTTCCTAGAGGAAATAATATGTGAGTGGAGTCTTATAGGATGAGTAAGAGTTTTCCAAGCCCACAAGGAGAGGTGGGATAAAGGTGGAACAGAATAGAATAGTTATAATTCTGTGACTTAATAAAATAGTCATAATTCTGTTACTTATTGGCTAGCTCTAAGTATGCCACTAATGCGGTTTTAAACTCAGTTTTAGTTTTCTATAGTGAATAGAAGTTTTTTCCCTATAGTGTTATGAGGTTTGTAAAGTTCTCAGTAAAAATCTTCAGATGAAAGGAGAGGTGAAAGGAAAGTATGTTACTTATTATCATAGCTTTACAAGCATCTTAGATGCATGAGGAAAATTCCCTGAAAGGTCATTTCTTAGAAACAGTATTAGTCTGGTTGCACTTAAGCCTTATGTAACTTCCTGGAACCATGCAAAGCAAGGGAAAAGAAAATGACATCATAGAAGATAATAATGAATTTAAATCATAAGCCTTATTGCAGCTGCAGAGTATGAGACAAGCTGGAAGCTTCTAAACTTAGCCACTGCCTAGAAGCTTCTAATTAAAAGTTTTCCAATAAAATCAATAAGTATTGACATATAAAGGAGCAGATGGTATTAGGAAGAAAACTGAAAGACTGCATTAGAGGAAAGCATTGGGTTTTAATTCCATTTGAAAAAAACATGCCGTGTAGAGAAAGCAGGGATCAGAAGTGGGCAAACTTAGGAGGCAGGAGAGTCTGCAGGATGAGTTTTCTGCTCACTCATAAATTTCGCTGTGACATTTTGGTTTGCAATACTAAACCATCCTGTTGCTCAGAGCCCATAACTGTAAAATGGGAATAATAGTCCCTGTCTTCCATGAAGGGGTGTTCATCCATTTACTAGATTTTTGTTCATTCTTTCACTCAACACACATGCGTTAAGCACCTACTATGTACTGGTACTTTGCTGGATGCTTGGGATTCAGGGTGAGCAAAAATCAGACAAAAAGTGTTTGCCCCCATGGAACCTGTGGTTCAGCGTGGAACTCATTAATTAGCTCATTGGCTAATGAAATATAACAAATGAAAATATTTAGGACATTTTAAAATGCCATATAAACACTTGACATTATTTGATGATAATGTCATATTTGTATTTTGCTAATTTAATAAAACACATTGATACGCCTTGTAGTTAATACTTGTGACAAACCTTTGAGGTAGATATTGATAACTTTTGACCAAGAGGAAACTGAAATTCAGAGAATGAGAGTTCTGGCCTGAAGTCACAATGCCAGATAATGACAGAAGCTGAACTTGAACCAGCTCCTCTGATGCCAGTTCACGTATCCTCTTTAGCGCTACAGGATTCAGTCAGCTGGCAATGGTAAACCTCTTATCCAAAGAGGATGCTTGTCTAAGCAATTCCAGAGAAAGCTGGCATCACTGGTGTTACTATTGAGAGGTAAGGTGGCCTGCCAGGCAGAAACATTGCATAGATGGAACCACGATGTGGGCAAAAATGGACAGAAAAATGGTGTCAAGATGCTAAGTCTTTTGCTTGGACATGTCTGCTCAGGTATCATCGAGCGCTCTAGGTCCTTTCTTGGCCGTTTTCATTCAGGTGTCAGTCTGCTTGTGTCTGCTCAGCTTCAGTTCAGTTGATCGTGTCTTGGGATCGAGTTGCATGGAAGGGTTCCATTTTGTCTCGATGCCTTGTGGAGATTGGATGTGAACCTATAAGTCTCTTTGGCCTGCAGGAGCCAAGGTGAGGTTGGGGCAAAAGTTTCTACATCAGGGGTACAGATCAAATCATGACTGTTTCAGGAGCTTCTTGAAGTTTAGCTCCATAGTGTAGTCTAAGTATCAGTGTAATTTGGGATATAAGAGATTCTCCAGTGCTGGAGTACCTCTTATATCCATGTCACTTCATATAACTCATATATGCAGATGTCAGTGATCCCAACCTTAAATTTGGGACACTGCAGAGAAGCTCAGTATGGCCTGTGTGAGATTACACCTTAATGAAGCCATCTGTGTTTTCCAGACTTCCCTGTGTGTGCAAAGGCAGTGGTCACCTCCAATGGTACTCTCTTCCCTGATTCTCCACCTCTCTCCTGTGAACTCCCATGGGCACTTGGTGGATCTCTGATAGCTTGTGTCTCTTTTATTTTTCTGTTCTTACTGTAATAGCACCATTCCACAATCCTCACCCCACACAGCAGCCAGTACTATCTTAATATATTTATATAGCTGCATGGTATATTAATAAATTGATATGTATATTCATATGTGATACATTTATATACATATTAAATTTCATAAATATACATAATAAATTAATATAAAACCATGTTACTCCTCTGTTTCAAACCCCTCAGTGGCTTCTCTTTACACCTGGATGAAATTGTAACTCCTCTTGGGGTCTAGGCGTCCACCTCTCCTGCCTGTAATTCAGGCTCCGGCCACGTGGCATGTTAGTTCCTCAAACCTGCCAAGCTCCCTCCCACCTCGTGATGCTCGCTCATGCTCTTCCCTCCCCTGGGACTGCTCTTCCCCATGTTTCGAAAGGCTGGCCTTTCATCACCTAAGATAAAAGCATACCCTGCTCCCATTCAGCCCTTCATTCTCTAGCTCAACTTCCCATTTCATCCTGTCCTGACACTTCATTAGCCTTCCTTTAATTTTGTTTTTGTGTGCCTCCTCCCCCAGAGTGTGAGCATTGTCAGGGCAGGGAAGCCGCTTGCTGTATCCTCAGAACCTGGAACTGTGCCTAGCAGACCACTGTCAATACACGTCGAACAAAGGAGTGAGTGATGAATGTGTCTTGTCACCCAGGCAGCCTAAAAGTCCTTGAAAGAAGTACTGAAACGAACCTTAATACCCCCAGACAACACTTAGGTTTTCACCCATAGCAATGATGGTGGCTACTGGTAGCTAATGACCATCCCAGCCGCTCTCCTAAGCACTCTACCACATCTGCTCATTTGATTCTCCTGAAAAACCTTATAATGTTTGCATTACTAGTAACAGATCCAGTTTTCTTCAGATGGGAAAACTGACAGTTGAAATAATTTCACACATTTAATGGGTAGGTTAAATGAATTGCCCAAGGCCACCCAGCCAGAAAGTGGCAGAGCCAGGATGAGGCATCTGGGCTCTAGAACCCCTGAGCTACCGTCTACACCGTGCTGCTTTCTTGTAGCAGAGACTCATACACATGTGAGTGGATCAAAAGAAATAGGGAACATTGCTCCACCGTGAGGAAGATGAATAAATCTCCCACCTGCTACCTTGTACTCTTTCTTTCCCAGCCTGCGGAAGCCAGAGCGCGGAATTGTTCTTTCCAGTGCTGGAAATGTGTCCATAGAAAAGGAAAACCAGAGTAATCTCTGCAGATGCTGGAACTGAAAGAATCATTGTCCCCTCATCAGAAAGCATAATTAACAGCCTCTCTGCCCGTTAAATGAGGCAATGAATGCTAACGCACTTTGTAGGGTGTAAAACGCTCTGTAAATGTTAGTTATTCTCATTCCTGCGTTCCATGTGATGGTGGCGTATGTTATCGGAGCTGCTGGCTCAGAAACTCTCAGAAGCACTAAAGCTACCCAATAGT
This sequence comes from Myrmecophaga tridactyla, assembly GCA_004026745.1. Lineage (NCBI taxonomy): Eukaryota > Metazoa > Chordata > Mammalia > Pilosa > Myrmecophagidae > Myrmecophaga > Myrmecophaga tridactyla. Next base: position 10,005 of record PVIY010033039.1, on the reverse strand, counting down.
AAGAAGAAAGGAAATGTCTCCCATTTATTCCCTCCCATCAACCCGAAACTAAACAGAAATCCATTCTTCTGCATATCCAAACTCCAGGGTCAGAGAGATACAAAATTTAAATATGCAGGCTGCTTTTTAATGACACATGAAAGGGATTTTTGAAATGAATGTGCTGTGATTGCATTTCTGGTCAGTCACCCAGAAGGCATTTTGTAGTAAGCTCTGGACCCAATTCCACTGAAATGCATGAAGCTGTGATGCCTGCAGCAAATCTCCCCACAGACAGGGATCGGGGCCCTCTCCACAGAAATGCCATTAAATGATGCAGACCCCCAGGCTCAAAGGTGAAAAATAAATCAGCGCAAACCTAAAAAATCCAATACAAAGTTACTGTAAAAATACCTTTTCCATAACCTTAGCATGACAATAAAATCTCTTCGATTCTAAAATACCTGATAAGATTGGTGTGCATTCATACATAACTTGGCTTTTCTAGTAGAGGTACCTTTGTCACTTTCAAAACAATTTGACTACTCTTTGAGAGTAAGAGTATTTCTAATAGGTCTTGTCTGAATAAAGGTCTCCCTGACCTGCTTTAACAGTAGATAAGAAACATGGGTTAAAAAAAGTCATTTATTTCGTATGACTAATGCTAAGGTGATTTTTTTTTTAAGAGTAGCTGACCAGAGTTGGCATGCTTAAATAGGTTGAAGAGCTCCACTGATAATCTTGTTTATTCTTAAACAAATTGGATAACCAGCATGTTTTCCTAGAGATGATCAAAGGTAAACCTCAACCTTATCTGGCTTACCATGAAATTCTAAGGGGATGGAATCTTAAATAGTATTTCCCCTTTTTATTTTAGCTTAATTGCCCCTATAATGCATGTACAGACTCTCATCAAAAAACGGAGACTGTGTACAGGAGTCTGATTTCTCCCTCCTGCTCCTAATCCCACTCCTCTTCATTGCTCAGGGGGATCCACTGTAGTCGGTTTGGCACATCTCCTTCCAGACCTTTCTCTACACATTGGTCTTGGGTATGTGTACATTAAATCTCTAAAATATATATTACTTTTGTAATGGTATATTAGTTTTCTACTGCTGCCAAAACACTCAGTGGCTTAAAATAACACGTATTATCTCACACATTTTCTGAGAGTCAGGAATCTAGAGAAAGCTAAATTGGGTGGTTCTGGCTCACGTTTTCTCATGAAGTTTGGGTCACAATGTGAGCTGGGGCTGCAATCTTTTGGGGCTGAAGGCTCTGCTTCCACAATGGCCCAATGGCATGGCTTTTGGCTGAGCCATCAGTCCCTCTCAAGGGTGAAGGCCTTTTTATGATCTAGTCTTGGAAGAGACACATCATCATATCTGACCTGCGCTATACATTTGAAGTGAGTCACTACATCTGGCCTACACTCAAGGGGAGGGTACATAAGTTCCACCTCCTGAAGGAAGGAGTATTAAAGGTTTTCTGGATGTACTTTTAAGCCACCACATGTGGCGTACTGCAATTTGCTTTTTTTTTTTCTTAATAATCTGTCTTAGCATTCCATGTCAGCACATCTAGTCAACCTTATTGTATTAACAGCTGCGTGGTATCACACTCTATATTTAATCGTCCTCCTAATGATGTATAGACCTTAAGATTGATCCCACGTTTTTTCATTCTTACAAATAATGAAGCACTAAGGTGCTTGCTTATGCCTCTTTAGCATATGTACCAGGATTTCTCTATAAAACTCTAAGTGGAATTGTTGGGTTGAAGGATCTGCTTATCATAATAGGTGCTGTCAAACTGTCCTCTGAAATGGCTATTCCAATTTCCAATCATTCATTCATCCCTGACCTGACATATGGGAGATTTGTGACAGAACCTTTTTAGACAAATGTCTCTGGGAACTTGCAGATTATTTCGGCCCTTTTCAAACCTGAGCTTTTGAGAGGCCTGAAAATTATTCCTTATGATGTCCACACAGGATGGAAGTTACTCCCTTTCAACTCTGCTTGATTTAAACAAAAGCCAGGAGCTCATGCCCCAGAAGGCAGGGAGGCTTACCTGCTGTTTGCAAAGGACTTGGACCTTTTTAGGTACAACGTGCTCCTGGAGAGCCAGGTTGATTAGTGTTAATTCAAATCTATTTCTATTATCATAGCAGCTGAGAATTCACATACAGGAATCCAGCACATGGGATTCAGTGCAAAGGAAAAGACCATTTCAGGAGTAGCTATTTTTAGCTTTGGTTATATCTTCCTATTGCCAGTAATGTTGATGAACAAAACCACGGAATCCACTGGGTGTTCCCACCATATAACTTACCCTTAGTTTAAAACCAAGGATCATACTGACTGACTTCCATTCAAGCTGCCAAGAATCCCTAACTGGCAGAAGTCTCCCTCCCATTATGTCAATAATCAATAGCAGCAACCAACCCTGAGGCACACAAATGGATTTGGTTTGATTTATTTATATTTACTGTGCCCATCTCGGGTGAGGATGGTTGGCCAGATCCAAAATGGTGTGTCATTGAGCCAGCCATCATTCCTTCCTTCCTTTCCTCATTCATTCATTCAACAAATATTTATTGAGCCCCTACTACATGTACGGTACTATGCTGTTTGGTATGTGTTTGGGAACGGTATTAACATGATTTATGCTCTTCAAGAATTGAAAATCTAATGATGATTATTAGGTATTTAGTGCTGCTTATGTGTCAGGAACCATGCAAAGCACTTTATAGATAGTCCTGGTAGATAGATAGCATACCCATTTTATAGATGTATCAAGGTAAATGCACAACCGCAATGCTATCATGAACCTGCTGTCCATCTTCATCCAACTTCTAAACCCATGAGAGCCCCAGTACATGAGAAGGCTGGACTAGTTCAGTTTTTGCCAAAGCATGTTTCTTCTCACGTGATAATCAGGATCTATAATCGCAGTGTATTCCCTTCTTGGAGATCCCCAAGCCCACAACGATTTCTATGCCTCTCAGCTCAGAGAAGATTCCCTTATGCTCCCCAGCAAGTTGAGATCACCAGATAACTTGCTCTCTTAGCCCTGTGCACATTTCCTTCACAAGTCTTAGCACAGTTGAAATGTGACATTTGTGAGATTATTTACTGTCCTTCTACCAGGGTGCTGTCAGCTCCCTGAGGATGTGAACTGTGTTTTTTTCCTGCTCATTCCTATTTCCCCATAGTCTGATAAAGTGCCTTTCACAGTGTAGACCATCAGTATTATTTAATCCATTAACAAATCGCTATATTAAAGCCTCTGAAAAGAACCCCATGAAAGAAACCTGTAGACTAGTTTACCTCGTCCAGCCCTCTCAAAGCCTCATTCAACAAATATTTATGGATCATATCTTCTGGTTCAGGCAGTGAATTAGGTACTGAAGATATAGCAATAAACTAAACAGATATGATCTTATTCTTTAGGGGCTTGCTTTCCAGTGTGGGGTGTGGGCAGATGATAAATAAATTAAATAAAATGAATAGGATAACTTCAGATATTTAATCTGATAAAAACAATAAAACCAGGAACTGCACAGAAGATGAGGGAAGGTCATAGGAAAATTCTCCAAAGAGAGAACATTGGAGTGAGACCTGAATCATCATAAGGAACCAGCCTTGTGAAGTGGCACATAGAATTTTCTCAATCTCATTAAATAGAGCAAGTACTCAGGACAAAAACCTTGGAAGTCACCCTGACTCCTTTCTCTCCCACTCCAGGTCCAAGGCAGAGGCAGACCCTACAAGCTCTACCTTGAGAATGTCTTGAGCTTCTTCCCACCTCACTACTCCTACTCTAGCCCAAGCCTCTAGCATCTTCTGCTTGGACTATTGAAATAAATTCCTAACAGGTGTCTCAGCTTCAGTGTCTCTATTCACTGTTCTTTGAAAGTCAGATCATGTCACTCCCCTGTTTGAAATCCGTCTATGCTTCTCCTTACACTGAGGGAAAAAAATCCACAATGCTCCCAAGGCCTTCGGAGTCTCACATTATCCGGCCTCCTCTCCAACCCTGCCTTCTTCCACTCTCTCTGCTCCAGGCATACTGGCCTTCTTGCTACTCTACAAATAGGCCATTTTGTGGTCTATTTGTTTCAGCCTCAGCTTCTTGGCCCTTATGATTCCCTCTACCTGGAAAGTTCATCTGTTTGCTCTTTTATTTGCACTTTTATTTGCTCCATTGCTTCATTCAGCTTCTGTTCAGATGTTGACTATAAGCCTGCCCCAACTCCCTATCCAAACTTACAACTGCCTTTATTCCCTATGCCTCAGCCCTGTTAAATTTTTCTTCCTGGAGAATGGCATAATGTTGTGTCTGAATCTCCTGTTAGAATGGAAGGTCCCTGAGAATAGGAACTGATGACTTTTGTTCACTGCTGGATTTCCAGTTCCTGGAGTAGTCGTCCTCAATCAATGTTTATTGAATGAATGAGTGAGTGAATGAATGAATGAATGAAAAATTGCAAAGACCTTAGACCTGATGTGTTAAAGGAACAGAAAGAAGGCAGGATTGGGGAGAAATGAGAGAAGATGAGCATGCAGGCAAACCCATGGCTTTCTAAGCAATGGTGATGAGCTCAGATTTTATTCTAAGAGGTTGGGGGAAGCTGTTCACCTCTGGAAACCTTCATTCTTTGTCATTCCTACTAACAAGTAACGACACCTGGAGCAGCGTTAGACTACATGACCTCTTCCTCACTACATTCTCTGATGCCCAGAGTAGAGCTTTGCTGTGCTGCTGTGATCCTACCAACATTCGCCTGAGATACTGGGGGCGGATTAAGTGGCACATAACAGGTCGTCAGCTTCCACGAGGTAACCTTCCATGGGTACCTCAGGCCGCAATTTGGAAAACTGTCTCTCTTATTCATCCTAGTCTGCATACAGCTAAGCTCAAGATATCTCTACTTTTTGTTGCTATGTTAAGTATGCTTCCCTGGGGAACACTTTCTGACCTCCAGAAGCCAAGTCAGGGGTCTTTCTGCATACTCTTACAGCTCCTACAGCCTGCGACACATGGCCTTATGTCTCTGCTGCTTCAGCTGGAGTGTAAGCTTTTTGAGGCTAGGGACCTTCTCATAATCCATTCTCTATTTCAGAGACCACAGAGAGGTGCTGGTCATCTGGATTCAGCCCACTGAGATGTATTGGACCTGTTTTGTGTTCGTTCAAAGTAGCTGCCAGTATTTTCGATAAAAAATGAATTTCTGACTTCTGTTGAAAATGTGTGACCTAGTAAAGCTGTGCCCATGTTCTCAAGTGGCAACAACCTGAGGAGTTAAGTAGCAGCTGCCCCATTCATGATGGGCATGCTTTCTCTAGCAAGGTACAGTCCCCACCACTGTCCTTGTCATTTAACATCTGCTTGAGTTTTTGTTCTCTTATAGTAGAGAACTATGTCTATATCCAATTTTCCATCAGTAGAAGGCCACATGTTCTTAAACTTGGTGCGTGGGCCCTTTTTGGGCAATTGAATTTGGGACCCCTGTCCTAAAATACACAGCTATTGGTTTATGATCAAAAGAATAGACCTTGGTGATTCAAGGTAAAGATGTTAATTCTCCTTAACTTGATATAAAGGTTTAATTCAGTTCTTTGGAATGGGATGTGGATGTTTTAGTTTCTGCCATTTCAGAGAGAGTAAACCATTTGAGAGGCTCCTTTTTTCAAAGTCGAATTCCAAAATAAGTGCCCAGGAGGTGACAAACACTGTGTTTGGGACTGAGATCACAGAAGTAAATCGGGCATGGTCCCTCTCCCTCAAGGGATGCTTCTTCCCCATCTCAGAGACAGCCAGCATGGTATGTCGTGGAAAGGCCCAAGCTTGAAGTCAAGAGACCTAGATTTAAATCCAGTCTTGTCAGCTCAGCCCTCCTGAGCCGCCTCAGTTTCCAAATCTGCAAAATGGAGGTAAAATAACCCTACAACATCTTTAAGTCTTGTGAGCAAGATTTAATGTGATCATTGTACATGAACTCAGATGTTATGATCACACATTGCTAGTGTTCCTATTTGCTACCTCTTTAATCACTAATTATTAATCCAGGCTGCTTTGCCCAAGGGTGAAAAGGAATCCAATCTCAAAATAAGTTTCTCATGCTTCCTGGAAGATGATATGCATGGCAGGGAATAGGGAAAGGAAGAAAATTCCACTAGCTTTTGTAATGTCAGTTAGAAGCTTAGGAACAGACAGATTTGTATTTTTCCAGAAGCCTCATTCTCTTTTTCCTTTCATAGGCTAGAAAATAAAATGCTTTGAGAGCTAAATTGAGCCATTCGTCTCCCCTGTTCCTCTCTTCTCCAGAATATATCATTTAAAAGAGATCAACTTTTCTCCTCTTGGTTTTGGCTGTTACCCAGGGGCTGTTTCATCCAGTGAATGCCACATGACCTTTTTTATTTTTTCATTCCCAGCCCAAGAGCTGTTTCAAAGTCAAAGTTAATATTTCTTCACAGATGTGTCATTCCAGGCACCATTGATAGATATTGTTTAGTCAAGGTAGATCTGATTGGGATTCCTCTCCAAGAAAGTAAGATAATATGAGATACCATAAAGCAGCTGCTAATTCCCCTCCCAAAGTGCAGAGGATTATACACAGTGGAGGAAAGCGGTTCTCTGGGTCCCCAGCCTAATTGTCTTGATTAACACGCTGTATGGCCATCACAGGTGTAACACATAATAGCTCTGTAAGGTTTTCCTAGCCAGGCCAATTAAAATCTGTCATTGAGCCAAGCACTAACAGCGTGTGCATCGTAATGCCAAAAGTCAAAATGAGTTCTCTAAATAATAATTGCTTGCATTTCTGGGACAATTTGTGGTTTTAAAGTACCTTTTCACTTCCTTCCCTTCATTTTCTTCTCATGTGGAAGGCAAACAGTTTATGTAGGAAAAACAGAATTTCAGAAGGTTTCAGTGACTTAGCAAATTCAAGGACCCTTAAAATTTGTGTCTAAAACACTCATGATAAAGATTGAGATAAGACATGTCCTTAAAGAATTTTCTCCTGTCCATATAGCAATAAATAAATACTTAACAGTGCTATTTTATTTATAAAATGTATTTACTGTCTTCTTAGATTTTTCTATGATAACCCTGGGAATCAGGTCTTTGTTATTCCATTTTTAAAGAACAAAAAGCTCAAAACTTGAGAATATCAGTTGAAATTCCACCCTTTACAGTTGAGAAAACTGGTTTTGGTGAGGTTAATTCACAAGTTCAAGGGCACATGGTTACCAAGAAACAGTACTCGGATAAGAAGAGTTCTTAACTCATCGTTCCATAGAACAGAATAGAAATCTTGTTCCATTTCTTTCCCCCTTTTGGTCAAGAGGGCATTCTCAATCCCACAATGCCAGGGAGACTTATACCCCTGGGAATCACGTCTCATGTAAGGGGGATGATTGTGAGTTTATTTTCAGGATTGGCTTAGAGAGGCCACATCTAAGCAACAAAAGACTCTTAGGCATAGTTATAAGTAGACTAAGTTTCACCTTTGCAGAGGTAAGTTTCATAAGGGCAAGCCTCAAGCTTGAGGACTTGGCTTATTAAATTGGGAGTCCCTAATGCTTGAGATAAAACAGGTTGGGACTTAATCCTATTACTAGAGTCCTTTATAAGCACAATGAATGAAATTTATCAGACAGAGAACCACAGAGGGAGCAGCCAGAGCTCAACATCAGTGGAACCCAGAAGAGAAAGGAGAGACTAGGAGATGCTGCCATGTACCTTGTCATGTGACAGGCTAAGGACCAAGGATCACCAGCAGCCAGCCCCCGAATGCCACAGTCTTTGGAGAGAAAGCATCCCCTTGATGATGCCTTGATTTGCACTTTCTTCTACCCTCAAAACCATGAACTTTTAAAATTCCCATTGTTTAAGCTGAACCTTTTTTGGTATTTGCTTAAGCAGCCTAGGAAATTAAAACATGGGGCGAGTGCTTGTCACAAAGGCACAGATGTCTCCAATTGCCACTGTGCACAGCTTTGAACAGCTGAAGGATTTTTGGCCAATGATTTCTTTTCCCACTGAATTGGGAATGGACTGTTTACCAACTAAACTGAATGTAGGTTTATCCATTGGTCTCTTAACTGCCTGATATCTGTGGTCCTGACCATGGGTGTTTGATAAAGATACTTCTGTTGGTTTCCAGGTCATCCACCAAAGGCTCAGCAATGCATCCAAATAAGTGGCCATGCATTTCAAAGGCCTGAATGGCTGTGAGGGGCCCTGGGACAGAGGATAAATGTCTTAGCTGGAGAGGCCCACTCAGAAGGAGATGGATAGCCTGTTTATAGGAAAAACAAACTCTAAGCTATTCTCAAGCAGAGCCACAATTGCTTGCAATAGAATGTGTTGTTCTTTGTTAGAGATGAGGAATGAGGAGAAGCCCCTCTTTGGCTCTTCTGATTATTTCTGAGACTCAGTCTGAGCGCCTGAGTACAAACGGTCACCTGGCTTGTGTCCCGGTACTGATGGTGTATACGGGATGGTTCCCTGGTGACACGTGTGTGGGTTGGAGTGGAATTCCACATTTCTCTCTGCTGGAAGGGCAGTGCTTTCCACCCATTGTTCATTCTGAAAGCTCTCTTCAGTCCCAGCTTGTGGGCTCTCACTGGAGGAGGAAAGAGAATGAATTCTGTGTTCCTCATGATTGCATTGAAGTCTTTAATCTAAAAGAAGCCAAAAATGATGATTTCTTCAGGAGACAGTGGCTTCCATTGCCTCCTTCACTACACTATTGGTATATGCTCTACCACTCTGTCCACAAATCTGGGATGGAGCTAAAGCAGCCAAGTTAGTGACATCTCAACGTAAATATCCTCTTTTATTTGAACATGAGAACAAAAAGTGTGGGTGGGAGATAAATGTAGGACTGTCCTTGGGTTTTATGCCATTTTAGTTCATATTTTAAAATATGATAGCAGGGAAGATAGAGTATCTATTTAAGTAAATATGAAAGTATTTTTTTATATATGAGTATATATATCTATATAAAGAGAAATAGTTTTGCCATTTTATAAAGCTATCTCCAGGCATGTATGAATAAATCTACACTTGCCTTAGCTTAATGCCACTGAATTGATTTCTTTCTGCTAACCTGTGATTCCCACTCAGTGGTGAAGAATCAATAAGGTCAGCTGGGCCCACTTTTGCACGTCATCCAATCCTGATTTGATCTTGGTAATCCTGGCTGCAGAGTGCTCAATATGGAGGCAGATTGATTGGCAGCGATATTTGTTCCATGATTTTGTGAGCATATTTAGGGCACATTTAACTTATGACTTGGTATATAGTTCCTTCTGTTGGCTTAACAGTTGGGTGCTTGTTTCCTTCCTTGTACTGCAAAAGTCCCTACTGGAAAGAACCTAGGGGAAAATCAACTTGACAAGGAGAATTGAAATCAGTTTTAAGCAGAATCAAAAATAAATTATTTTTTTTTAAAAACACTATAGAGTGTTAGCAGTTTATAAATTTGAATTGCATTAGATGGAGGGGCAGGTTGGGCAGGGTGAGGATGATAACATGTAGTCTAGAAATTAAAAAGAGAAAGAAATGTGCCGTTAGAGTCTTTGGCCTAAAATTAATGCCAGTGCACTCTTGTTTGGCATACAGGAGCAACCTCATCTTTTACTTTTATTCGAAACTATATTGTTTCCTAGATACTAAAAAAGAAAAATCATACTGTGGGTTTGCTTAGCAACAGGAATTTATTGGCACGTGGCATCAGAGACTAGAAGGCTTGCCTCCTCCCAGGGACAGTATCTTCTGTTTGGTTGGCAGTCTTTGGGGTTCATGGCTTTTGTCACAAGTCAATCCACATGGGGTCGTAAAATGACATTGCACGGATTCTGTTGACTTTTAGCTTCTGACTCTTCCCCATAACTTCTCCTTCTGTGTCCAGTTTCCTTTCTTATATGGACTTCAGCTACATTGGATTAAGGCCCACCCTCATTCAGCATGGGCACATCTTTTAAAAAATATTTTTATTGAGAAATA
>PVIY010033038.1:0-28455 GCA_004026745.1 Myrmecophaga tridactyla | reverse complement strand
CTGGACCTGGGTAAATAACTACAGAATGGGTCTTGGGGCCCACTGGAATCACTGTGAGATGAACCTGAGTTAAAACTCCATTGATCACCTAATCTCCATAAGCCCCCACTCTGACTAGTGGACTAGAGTGATGTTTTGGGTCCCTTGGGATTAATGTCACTTTTGAATCAGTGTCTAATAATTCCCAAAATATCTGATCGCTTCCTTTTCCCCAATGGACAGTTCTTGGTAAAAGACCATTGGTCTCCTTGGGGAAGGCTTGGGGGAAGTTTAACTGTATGAATCTGTGGCAGTGTAACAGGGTCCTCCCCCAAAGGGTCCTGGCTTCTCCTTCATTCAAGGGGTTCTGGATCTGTAAATTGTCTTAAGTCTGGAAATTGATTAAGGGGCCATGTTCTAGTTTGCTAGCTGCTGGAATGCAATATACCAGAAACAGAATGGCTTTTAACAGGGGGAATTTAATGAGTTGCTAGTTTACAGTTCTAAGGCTGAGAAAATGTCCCAATTAAAACAAGTCTAAAGAAATGTCCAATCAAAGGCATCCAGGGAAAGATACCTTGGTTCAAGAAGGCTGATGAAGTTCAGGGTTTCTCTCTCAAGTGAAAAGGCACATGGCAAACACAGTCAGGGCTTCTCTCTCAGCTGGAAGGGCATGTGGCGAACACGGCATCAGGCCATGACTCTGTGTTTTTGTAATTCAAGTAAGACTTTTGTTCACTTGACCTAGAACACTTTTGTTTATACAGCTCAAACAAAAATTTAGTAGACTGCCTGTCTATTTTACTTCTAGGTAGCCTATGATCTACTAGCCAATGCCACAAGTCTCTACAAGTCAGATTATTTTGACTCCTGCTTTAAGTCTGCTGTATTAAGATAGCCATGCCCACCATGTCTTTGGCGATTAAGTGCTGCCACCTGACTTCTGCCAACTCAGAATCTAGTCATCCTCATTGTGTTTAAAGATTCCAGCTCAGCTGTTATCACAGTAATATGTGACCTACAGAGAAGTGCAACTACAGAGCTCTTCAGGGATGATGGCACTAGTCTCACAAATTTATTTCTCACTGTTCTGGTAAGAGGTGCATCCTCTGGACATTCCTCGGGTGGAAGAGCAGGCTTTGCATGATAAATCCACTCTAACATTCCAATCTCTCTAAGCCTCTGGATCCCCTTATCTACATTATACCAGGGCAGTTGTGGTATTTCAACCTCAGGTAATGTCGGCCACCTTTTGATCCATATTTCAGTCAACCATACAAACAAGCTGTTAATGCCTTTTCTAACCCCTCAAGCTATAACATTGAATGCAGAATCTCTGCTCAGTGGACCCAAAACAATAAATTCAGCCTGATCCAGCTTTATATTCTTCCCACCATTATTCCACACCCTTAAAATCCATTGCCATGCATATTCTCTGATTTTTGTCTATATAAATTGGAAAACTCACACAATTCTTTTCTAGTATAAGTACCTCCTCATGGGTGATACTTTGTACCTCATCTTTTGGGTCTTGTTGGGACTTCAGTCTAGTTATAGATCTAGAAGAAGTGAGGGGGTGGGAGTGGGTCATGAAAAGAATTAGAAGTATCTTCCAGGCCATTTGCTTCAGGTCATTCATTTTCAGTTTCATCTGATGAAACATTATTAATCACTCTAGGGCTAATCCCTTCAGATGGACGTTGGGTGGCCAACTCTTCAGGGCAGGCTGGAGATGGGGCAGATATGTCCTCAGGGCAGACTATTACAGGGTTATCTAGAGAAGACTCAGCATGACCTAGGGTTTCAAACTCTCCACTGACATCATTATCAATCCATATGTCACCATCCCATTTTACAGGGCTCCACTCCTTTCTGATCAATGCCCTCATTTTAACAGCAGCCGCCATGCAAGATTGAGATTTTAGTTTATGTTGTAAAGTTGCTACTCTAACAATAAGATTCTGAGTCTGATTTTTGGAGATCTCAAGTCTATGGCTACAGGAAATAAGATTTTCCTTCAGGAACCTCATAGAAACATTTATATCTGTCAGACGGCACATAGGCTTCTCATTTGAAGCCTTAAGCCCATCCCTTTCACTCATTAATGTATACAGTGTATCCAACAACAACCAGCCAACATCTCTAAACCTCCTATTTCCACAAAACTCTGCATAGGTATAAAAAAAAACATTATCCCCCAGAGCCTGGCTTCATACAAGCAAAGCATTAAAAGAGTCAAATGGTGATATTTTTACTATCTCTTTTGCCAACTCAACCCATGAATTGGCTGTATCATTCTGATTATGGGGATCAGAGTCCTTAGTGCCCTTGAGTACTGTTAAAGTAGAAAGCCAATCATACAAACTCATTTTTAAGATTCTGCTTCTTAAGGTCCACTCTTGGTATCAAGCTGTATTAGCTAGGATTCTCTAGAGAAACAGAATCAGCAGAAATATCCATACATATAAAATTTATAAACGTGTCTCATGTGCAAATGTAGAGTCCAAAATCTATAGGGCAGACTTTGTAGCTGACAACTCTGACAAACGGTCTGGATGAACTTCAAAGGAGAAGCTCACCAGCTGAAGTAGGAAGAAGACTGTTTCTCCTGAATCATCCTTAGAAGCCACCTAGTGATTAAACACCACTCATTGGAGAAGACATGCCCTTGGCTGACTAAAAATGCAACAAGCCATGGATGCAACCAATGTAATCAAGATTTAATTCTATGAAATGTCTTCATAGCAACAGAAAGGCCAGCCCTTGCCCAACCAGACAAATGGGCACCACCACTCGGCCAAGCTGAAATATGAACCTGACCATGACAGGTGCTCTTTCATTTCTTTGGATATGGTAACCACTTCTACCAGCATCATTTCTTTAGAAGGCAGTTCTGTCCTGATTGAGTGAACATGGCTGCCTTGTTGAAAATTATCTGACCATAACCGTGTGGGTCTTTTTCTGAACTCTAAATTCAATACCCTTCATCAATATGTCTATTTTTTATTACATTACCATCGTTTTCTGACCACTCTAGCTTTTTCATATGCCTTAAAGTCAGGCATCATGAGTCTTCCAACTCCAATCTTCTTTTTCAATATATTTTTTGCTTGGAGCCCTTTACCCTTCCAAAGAAATTTGATGATTATCCTTTTCAGTTCTTGAAATCGTGCCATTCTTATTTTGATTGGGACTACATTGAATTTGTAAATCTGTTTGGGTAGAATTGGTATCTTAGCTGTATTTAATTTTCTGATCCATAAACACAGAATGCTAGGTCTTCTTTGATTTTTTTAGCAATGTTCTGTAGCTTTTTGCTCATGAGTAAATTGTGGGGCTGTATAATAAGACAGCCTTCAATCAAATTGCAAGAGGTACAGCACACAGAATAATGACTTGGACGAGTACAGCTTGGCATGTAAGACACAGCATTTATTGGGGGTTTACATCGGGGAAGGGGTCCTCATCCTTGGCAACAGGAGAAGAGATGGCAATCCCTTCCTATGCTGGTCCACACTGAGCAGAGAAGAGGGCAATGTTTTGCAAGATTTGAACAAAGGAAGGTGAAGTTGAGCCATTGGTGCAGTGTGGTTGGCTATATATGCATTCAAATTCAGGATTATAATTTGGCCTATCAAGCTTCTAACATAGGTTATGTTTTCCTCCTGAGTATAAATTCTGTTGGTGGTGCACATTAGCATACTGACAGCTTCTGAGAAAACTGCTATTTTCCTCAAGCTAAGATTACCGTTTTACTGATAGGGAAACATCTGTTCTCTAGGACCTGTGAGAAAGAGAAGAGAAAGAGAAGAATTAGGCATTAATGTAAACCTTCATGTGTGTTACATTTCTCAATAAAAGTCCTTCACATACTTACTAAAGGTCATTCCTATTAATTGATTATTTTAGTTGCTATTGTAAATGGAATTTTTCTTGATTTCCTTCTGGGAATGCTGATTATTAATGTATAGAAATGTGGATTTTAGTACATCGATCTTGAATCATGCCACTTTGCTGAACTTATTAGCACTGGTATCTTTGTTGTAAATTTTTGGGGACATTCTAAATATAGGTTCATGTCATCTGCAAATAGTAAAAGTTGTACTTCTTCCTTTCTGATTTTGTATGCTTTTTTGTTTATTTTTCATGCCTAATTGCTCTTGCTAGGACATTTAGCAAGATGTTGAATAAGAGTGGTGAAAGTAGACATCATTGTCTTGTTCCCAGTCTTAAAGGGAAAGCTTTTAGTCTTTAATATTGAGTATGATGTTAGTTTTGATTTTTTCGTATACGTACTTTATCATGTTGATGAAGTTTCCTTTTATTCTTATCTTATAAACAAAAGATATTATTCAATATTTTCAAATACTTTTGCTGCATCAGTTAATATAATCATGCACCTCTTACCCTTAATTTATTAATGTGAGTGTTACATTAATTGATTTTTGTGTTGAAATAGTCTCCCATATAAGGAATTAAAACCCATTTGATCATGTGTATGATTCTTGAATCCAATGTGCTGTTGGATTCAATTTCCAAGTATTTTGTGGAGCACTTTGCATCTATTTTCATTAGAGTGATTTAGCTGTAATTTTCTTTTTGTGTAGTATCTTTATCTGGCTTTGTCATTCGGATGATGTTGCTTAATACAATGAGTTAGGTAGTGATCAATCATCAAATTTTGAAGACTTTCAGGATAAGTATTCATTCTTCTGGGAATGACTGGTAGAATTCATACGCAAAGTCATCTGTTCCTGGGATTTTCTTTATTGGGAGATTTCTGGTGAATTATTTAATCTCTTTATTTACCATTGGCTTATTGAGGACATGTATTTCTTCTATCAATGCTGAAGACTTTTTACCTGTTTCAAGGAAGTTGCCTATTTTATCTAAGTTGTCTGATTTGCTGGCATACAGATGTTCATCATGTCTCTTTTTTACCATTATTTTTCTTTGTGCCCAGCATTAATGCCCCCTTTCATTTTTGTTTTTATTTATTTATATGTTCTCTCTCCTTTTTGTCTGTTAAACTAAGGATTTCAATAAATTAGTTTGTTATAAGTTGGAAGTGCAACTTAAATCTAACATTGCAGAGGTAACCCTGAAGAAAGTATGTGGATTCAAATTGAGTTTTGAGTTGATTGCAAGAAGCACAAAAAGGACAATGAAGGAAGTAAGAGGGCCAGAGAAACAAATCAATGGATTATTGGTTATGAATTAGATAATATTTATTTAAAAAATAATCCTGGGTTTTTAAGTCAAAAAATTAATGTTATGTCATACATAGATTTCATTCCCAGTGTTTTTGGGGGTTTTTTTTTCTGATGCTATACCTGGTATGACAACGTACAGGATCCCAAATTTAGCTTGTATGAGATTCACCTTGCTGGCTGGAGGAACAACAAGGTAAGAAGGCTGAATTCATGGATTCCAAAGCCATGGCCACCAGGTGCCAGGGCAGCCAACAGGAGAAAAGACATAGTCCCTGACACAGAGGTCAAAAGGAAAGAAACAAGTATCTCCCAAAAAAAGATGTAAACTACCTCTCTCTTCTGGAAAAAGGCCCAAGCTTCCATCTGTCTGTGCTGGGTCTTAGGGACCAATCAGTGGGGTGTGGGCAAACCAGCCTTTAATATAATGCCCAGGCTTGCCTGAGTGACTTTGATGTAGGAGGTGTTTGGAGCAGGGCAAGCCCAGATTCCTACATCCAAGTCAACAGAGATTATACCTGCTGCATCCTCATCCAAGCCATGCCCTTATAAATGGCCTCTGATACAGGTTGCTGATTGGTTTTGAGGCTTTACCAGAATGTTCACAGTTCTTTTCTTGGGGAGGATCAAGGCTACTTTGTGTGCACCATGTGCAGGCTTTGATGGGCATCTCAGTTCTTCTCATGCTTGCAGCTGCTGTTGATTTCAGAAGCCTGTACTTTCTTGTTTCCAACTTTGTGCTGTGCTAAGTACTGGCAGAACACCCTGTAGAAAAAGCTGGTGGGCAAGACATCTGCCTGCCATTGCCAAGGACATCACATTCCCAGGCTCTTCACTGTGATTTCTTGGGGACCCTCCACATCTCTTCCTCCAACCCTGGCTCCCTTAGTCCCTGAAGTAGATAAAACTGTGCCCACCCATTGGTCCAGAATGCCCCCTAATCTATGAGTCTTCAAATGCTTCTCAAACACTAAGATTCACTCTACCTGCCCATGCCCTGAACAAGTAAGGTGCTTGCATGTTTATCATGCACAGGGCAAATGAAGCAATATCCTACCTGTTATATCAGAGTATATGCCCATGGAATGGACTTTCATCTTCCTTAGAGATCTCCCCATCTGAGCTGCACTCTGATTCAGGGGATAGAGTGAGTGTGGCTATTCCATGGTCTCTAGACCATCCCAGACACACAAGATGCCAAGGTTACAGCCAAATTTTGGTACTCAGGTGATCTCCCTGCTTCCTGCCATGGGGACAATGAGTTACCCCATCCCTTGTTCTACACTGCAACAGAAGAATGAAATCTTAACTACTTCTTTGCAGACGTTTCTAGGTTTGCTCTTAGTTTCCTTGGAATTTCCCTTCTCAGAGTTTGAACTCTTCCTAAGAGTTTAAACTCTGGCCCTGAGGAAGAAGAGAGAATGTAAAAGACAGGTATTCCTCAGGCACAGTTGAATTTCTAATGAATCCCTGATCTATATTTGCCTAGAGTAAACAAGAGAAACATGACTCCAGGGGATAAAAACCAATAGAAAATCATAAAATCCTTGTTAATTAGACAATTCCTATGCAATTTATAGTGTATCAAATAAACCTATTTCTGGCATCTTATTTTTATAAGGTAAAAGAGTATATTCTGTGATATTCTGGGGGTCTTCTGGAAAAAACAAAAGACAGTGTGAAGTTTTAAAAAGATGTTGCTTAGCATTTGATTAAAGAGGGGAAAATGTCAAAATTTTGTCAGGAAGTCTACACACTTGGCTTAATAGGATCATGGGTTACTGTGAAACAATACTTGGCTGTCATTTTTTGAATTCACAATAGCTGATTTTAAAAGTAAACATGTGAGATTATATGATGATTAAAAACCTATTTTTCTTAAAGTTGAGAGGACATTATAAAATCAACATAAATATAAGAAATTATTGAAATAAAACATTCTTTGCTTTTTATATTGTGTTTTCAGAACAAATACTGTAACCTCTTACTGAAAGCAGACTAATAATATGAGAAAATTTTGTCATTTTAATACATAGAAAACCAAATTCTAGTTTTAGATCAGTATACTATTTGATATTAAGGCACATAAAATTCTCGCAGATAGACCCATCAAATCTTACCTAACTGAGAGCACAGGAAGTAAAATTGCCTTTCTACAAACCTTCTATAACTTCTTATATCCATTTGGGTTTTGTCCTATATTTTCCTCTTTTTCATTCTCTAAAAATTAGTCATTTTACTTTAGGACCATGCTACTCTCCTTTTACTTAATAAAACCAACCTGTATATCGTACATATTTATGGTACCAAAATGACCTTGGAAGCTTCCTTTAAGCTGACATCTACAAAACACAATTACTGTCAAATAAAACTTGTCAGAATAAAGGCTTAATTTGGTTAAATGCAAGCATGATTTTTAAATCATATTAAACTTCTAGTAGATGTTCTATTAGCTTATTTGATCAGGAAAACTTTATATCTTAAGAAAGAACATCTCCAACAATGTATGCCCTTTTTTGTACTTAACACTGATAACTCAGAAAACATAGTCATTTTATTTGTAAGTTAACAATATTAAATTCTTATATACATATAAGGCTTAAAGTATAAAATCTTCAGCTATGACTCAGAAAACACAGACTCATAACACAGAAAGACAAAACACAGAGATAAAATTCAGTAGTCTAGGGCAATGCAATGGTGGTTCAGGGGCAGAGTTCTCACCTGCCATGCTGGAGACCTGGGTTTGATTTCTAAAGCTGGCCCATTTATTCATTATTTCACTCATTCATTCATTCATTCATTTTCATCAAGGATGTCTATGTTATTGCAAAAGACAGTATTTTAAAATCATTATATCCTTTAGAAGGTTTTGAATATTGATCAATGAATACATACCACTTCTTGGTGCAGTCTGGGAACCACGTTTTTCAAGTGCACCATTGCAGATATATAATCTCCTTTAAACTAAAAGACTCCCATCCTGACCAATGATGCTTCCAGCTACCTTCACTCTAGAATCCAACAGCCCTTATTAAAGGAAACACATGTGGAAGCTATTTTAAATTTGAATTTTATTTGCCCAAAGGTCAGTTTCTTTTCCCTTTAAAAACAGACAATCTTATTTCCAACAAATCCATTGCTTGCAATATAGACAGCTATGGTGTGGGGCCCAGGGTATTTGAACATGTAGACAGCCTGCTAAAATGCTACCTAAAGTACTTCCAGGTCTGAACTTGTGAGGGACAATGAGTCAGCACTTGTTATATAACCATGATTCAGTACCTGTTATATGACCGTGATTCAGCAGATGTTATGTAACCTTTTGGCATGTTGTCACCTTTGCTTACAAATGATATAAAAGCCCCTCACTGCATAGCTTGCAGCACAAAGAGAAATGATTAAAACCTAACCACTCTAGTGACAGCTCCTTGTGCTTTTTTTCTTGGCTGGAATGACCAAACTTTGAGTTGGGACCTGACATTTGGCATAGATGGCAGGATGCAGTGAGTGACCCCTCTGCCCCGGAGGACAAAGGCCCAGATAGGATGTGGCCCCCCACAGGTTTGTGGTGTCTGATAGCAGCTGTCTTGCTACACCGGCCTGCTCCAGAAGCTTGGGATTATGTGGATCCCACTATTGCCAAGGCTTTGAAGGAATTTGAAGCTGACATCCTGGTTCCCCACCATGGTATGGTGGTGAAGGAGTCTTGTTCTTTTTTTAACCGTGCTGTAATAACAGCATAAGAAAGCTTTGGCAATGCGAGTGCATGTCCAGATGCTGCAGCAATGGCAAGATGAATTGGAACCCTGGGTCTGAGCTCTGGAAGGGGAAGCAGCAGTGCCACAGCTGCCTGGAACAGAGAGTCAGAAGCAAGTCAGCACTGTCCCAGGCAAGTACTCCCCCCTTATTTCATATCACCACATAGTAAAACAACAGTTCAAGCATGATCAGCTCTTGGCTCCAGGGGGTGGACTGGATGGCCCCCCATAGGTCCACCAACAGAAGACATGCATGGCATATACTCCAGAGGGATTCCAGGATCTTGCAAACAGGTATGGCGAAAACTTTGCAAAACACTCCCGGCCTGGCTGATGAGTCTGACTCAACAGGTCTGGCAAAATCTGAAAGAACTGCCAGAGACTGTATTAAATGGAATTCATGTATGGACTTAGTCCAAATCATGCAGGAAATGGGGATTCAGTGGATGATGTTCCAGGTCAGGTAAAGAAACCCTGATTATGAGCCATTCAACCACCTGTATGAAGGACATGATTTTGGTCATAGCACCTCTTGGTACCTTTGGTGCCTTGGCTGTGATTCTAGCTCCCTATGTGGACCATAGTGTGCATGAAGTAACCATGGCCATGGCACAGTTGAGGGATGTGGAAATATGCAAATGAGAAAAAGGGGTGCACCTAGTGTGGAAAGGAGTGGGGCCACCAAAAAGGAATGGAAAATGCCCTATGAATGGGAGGGACTGGCTTAGGTGATGGTCCCACCAAGGTATCCCGTTTACAAATGTGGATGGGCTTGTTGGCCACAGGGGTGGGAATGCAGAGAAGATTGATCAACAGCCCAATGAAATATTATTGGCTTTATGGAAAGAGTTTCCCTGAGAGTAATAATTCACTAAACTAAAAGGGAATAAGAAACCAAAAGTCACCCATAATGCTGCATGATGTCTTACAAAGTGATGGGGGTGGCAAAGGAACCAGGAGACTGACTGGAGTTCACATGTAGAACTACCTTTATACAGGTCCTCCTGCAATGTGCAATGCGTTTTAGCCCTACTGGATATATTGGGCATGGACATTTTACAAGGATTGTCTTTGAGAGCAACACAAGGAGAATTCCAATTGTGGGTACAAGCACTGAAACTGGTGCACCTACCATAGCAATGAAGTGTCATAAAGGTGTAACAAGATGTTTGCCTAAAGCACATGGAGAAACTGGGCAAATAATCCTACAGCTAGAAAAGGCAGGAATCATAAGGATGTCCCACAGCCCCCTATAACTCTGGTGTGGCCCATCCAAAATGGCACAGGGAGAATGATGTTGCCATTGACCTGGCTCCAGAGAACCAGGACCAATTTGTTTTCATTTGGCAAGGGTGGATACATAGCCCTACCATTTGCCATGGGTGGGTGGCCCAGGACTTTGCCACTTAGCAACATAAGTCCATAATTTATGTTGAAGATATTATGTTAACCTCTGATTCTCTTACAGATCTAGAGGAAGCCATGGATGGTCTGTGCCACACACTAGATACCTGGGGATGGGCAATCAATGAGGCCAAAGTCCGAGGGCCTGGATTGTCTGTCAAGTTCTTGGGAGTTGTCCAGTCGGGTAAAACTAAAGTGATCACAGAAGACATGATAGATAAGGTCCAAGAATATCTGAGACTGACCACAGTAATGCAGCTACAAGCATTACCCTCTTGGGGTACTGGAGAATGTTTGTCCCCCATCTGGCCCAGATTTTATACCCTCTGTACACCCTGGTTAAAAAAAAGGAACCCCCTGGGACTGGGGAAATGATCAGTAACATGCCTTCATGATCGGAAAAAAGGCAATAATGCAAGCCCAAGCACTATAGGTGTTGGATAACGTGGGTCCTTTCCACCTGTATGTGACTGTCCATGAAGTAGGCTTTGGTTGGAGACTTTGGCAGTATCAAAGTAAATGCAAGGTTCCCAGAGGACTTGGGTTCCAGTTAATGAAGGGAGCAGAGGTGAAATATTTCCCCATTCAGAAGCAAATAGCTGCTGTCCATGATACATGGCAAGTGAGTCCATTTCAGGCCTGTAAGGAAGATCAGCAAAAATTGCAAGTGATGGGGCAACCCCCCATTGAATGGCAATGGATTTATGATCCAGGATTAGGCCAAAGATCAGACCAGGATTGGGCCAAAGGTCTAAATATAGAGTGGACATTATAGACCCATATAAACCACAAGCTGCAGGAATGATTTAAAGTTACCCTGAAAGAAAAGCTCTGGATTTTAGCTCCAGAGAATCTGACATTGAAGGGGTGGGCTACCCTGATTGACTACTGCTGTTCATTTACTGAATGAACAAGTTGGTGCACAGGTTGTCCCCCTTTAGACTTGGTAATAAGGGGATGAGCATTGCCCTTGTATGTACAAGTGGAAGGAAAGGCTGTGTTGGAAAGACCCCATGTGTGGGAAGGAGGGTTATTATTACCAGCCCTTGTGTTTGGTAACTGGGGACAATGGATGAATGCACATGGCTGTGGAAAATACTAACAGAAGCCCCTTTCTGAATGGTATGTCTTTTGCCTTGGGATGATGGGATAACCTGAAGGTTGCAGGTGCAAATTTGGATTGTAAGGTGGCCAGCTTCTGTGCATGTATACATTCCTGATGATGTGGAAGGTTCTTTGCTTTGATGCTTATGTCTTGCATCCTGATTGTACTAGCATGGCACAAGGGGCCATGATTTGCTACTTACACCCAGGGCAGAAAACCCTAGCTACCACCGTCTTTTGCAGGATAAGTAAGTGGCATATATTCTGCTCAGGGGGAGGAGATTTGCCTTTAATGGTTTCTGAAGCTTTGGTATTTCTTTAATCAGCTGATTGCAGCCAACATCCTGAAATCATGGGCCCATATCTATGCACAGGTCCACAATGTCTCTCATTGCTGGATAGGTACTGAACTTCCAGCAGTTGTGACTGAAGGGCTCTCATGGCAGATTGCCCCTGCTATGGAAGAGAACCAGGGCTTGGCAAAGATTGATAAGTCATCTTGGCTTGTCTGGCCAGGTTTTTGGTGGTCTTTTGTTGCTCCTTCTATTGTTGTTGTGGTCTATGGGCCAAAGGTGCTGCCCTGTCCCCAAAATGCAAGCCTTTTAAGGGGTAGAAATGTGGGGCCCAGGGTATTTGAAGATGTAAACAGCCTGCTAAAATGGGTGTCTAAAGTAATCTGGGTCTGAACTTCTGAAGAAGAATGATTCAGCACTTCTTATATAACCATGATTCAGCACCTGTTATATGACCGTGATTCAGCAGATGTTATGTAACCTTTTGCCATGTTGTCACTTTTGTGTAACAATGGTAAAAATGTGCATCACTGCATAGCTTGCAGAATGGAGAGAAATGATTAAAGCCTGACCACTCTACCGACATCTCCTCATGCTTTCTTTCTAGCCTGGAATGACTGAATCTTGAGTTCAGACCCATCATATAGCACTTTATATTTCTTCTCTTAGAGCTACCTCTATTATTTTATTGATTGTTATTAAAGTTACATTCATCAACTCATGATTTTTATTTCACACTTTGGGAGTTGTTATAATTGAAAAGCCATTATTTCAGTTGTCTTTTTATGTTTATCCTGATCCAGAGCTCTTTCAAAAAGTTACAATGCCCCATCAAGTCTATTAGTAAAAAATGAAAGATGTGAATGAGTACTAAAGTTCTGTGACAATTGCTTATTATAATTCCAGATAATGTCATCATTTTTTGTGTTTATAAGATTGAATTCTTGACCAATCAGGTCTTTTTGAGGAAAAGCTTTTGCATGGCATTTAATAAGCCCTTTGTGATTTGGGTGGGCTTCCTGGAAGCAGCCCTACCTGTAACATTATCAGGATCCCTGATATCATTTTCTGGCTTTTTCCATTGAGCTGCTTGAAGCCCCTTTTTTTCTCTCCTCAAGACTCAAGCAATGTACAAATTGTAAAATGTCAAGCAATCCTGGAACATAATTCTCAATTAGATTTTTAAAAACCTCATATAAATGTTTGGATCCATTTTAAGATTGGAAAATTCCTCAACAATATCCCTTAATCAAGGGTAAAAGTTACCAAGGTGCCATTCTGACAGTCTCAGAAGGTCTTTTCTTGGGATGCATTTGATGAATTTTTGTTTGGACCTTCTAGGAAGGGTGTTCTAACATTGCAGTCCCTGCCTTTTTTTCTAGGGTCCTCTAGCCCACTCGTCCCAACCCTTTTCCTAAGCTCTCTTCATAACCCTCCTCCAATTTTGTTCTCCTGCTTTCCTGGGCCCATTTCTGTCCCAGGGACCATCTCTCCTTCTTACCCTCCATCTTTGCCTTGGACCTCTCACTATACCCAGGACATGCATATTGAACTGTTATCTGTCTCCCCTCACATTCTTTAGCCTCTCATAGATATGAAGGTCCTTGTCCCTTTCACTTGCCCAGCTCATTACATTCCTCCATGCATTAACTCCTCACCTTCACCATCTTCTTCATTCCCATGATCCACCATACCCCTTGTACCCCCAGAATCCAGTATATCCCATACACTTAAATCCTTTGCGTGCATTTTCTTCTTGTTCCTTTAAATCCTGTGGTACACTTTAACTCCTCTGCATCTTCAACCACACTGTGCTTTGTAACCCTCTGTCCTAATCTCTCCCTGAATTCTGTATGCACCCACACCCTGAGGATCTCAGATCCCTCATTTTATTCATATGCATCCTTTTCCTGTGACCTCATTTTTCACCACCTTAACCCACACCCTTATAATAGAACCCACCCAACACACCATTTTTATGCCATGTGCCTAAACTGAAAATGCTCATGCACAGCATTTATAAATGTGACACATTGTACTTCTTCTCCTCTTGAGTTGCTCAGTTGGAAAGAGCAAAAACGGTAGATAATGCCCCTTTAAGGCATCTATATGTTTGGAGATAGCACTATTCTCCCCAAAATGGAGATATATACTGTATAAATATATATATATACAAGCACACTGTGTGTGGGTGATTTTATGCGTTTATATTATATCAGTGTTTGTCATAGTTAGTGTGTATAAATGTAACTTGCATTGTGGTGTGAGGATGAATGTGACATTTTTATGGAAAGTGTATCTGAGTATGTGCATGTGTAAGTGTGTCAGTGTTTGTGACTACAAGGTTGTAGTCTTAACTAATTGCACAGGGAACTACTGTTCATAACTGACAGTTAAAAAATGTGGTCTCTCTGTGTGTGTGTGTGTGTGTGTGTGTGTGTGTAGAGGACTGTGGTAACTGCCCAGTGCCCCTGAATTGAATAAGCAGCATTGGCTTGTCTGATAGTTGAGAAATTATAGAATCTGCCTGTTAAACCAAGTGGTTTTTGTGCTCTGATTTTTGAGGGAAACATAAACTTCTGCATATTTATGGACATTGTTCTGTTTAGAGTTCTGATCACTTCTGGGAGAGCCAATAATGGGAAAGTCCATTTTATAATAAACTTGTGTGAATTAATCAAAATTAGTTGGCATTGAGCTGTTCATATAAGCTCCATGATTTCTAGTGCATTATCTACTTCCTTTTACGTGTATTACTTTACAAATCTTTCTTAGATATTTTGCCTGATTCCATTTCTGTGGTCATAACTTAAATGATGGTGAAGCTGAGTGGATGGAAGATTTGGAAATAGCTCTACTTTGTGTGGAAGGACTTCTCAGAGAAGCAGAGCTTCTAGTGGGATGCACAGACCTTGTTGCCAGGTCCTCATGTCAAGACCACAGCATTACTTGCTCCCTCCATATGAGACCCTGTCTGCCTCCTGGGTTCACAGGAAAGAAAGAATCTCTCCCAGACCCTTCATTTTCTCTTTGGAGATGTGATGTAGGAGCTTCTAATTATTTTTGATAATTAGCACCTGGAAAAAAGTTTTTTGAAAATACTCTCAGCTCCCCAAGGCTGCAGTCTCATTGCTGCTGCAGGTGACATGATAATTGCAGTACTTTGGGGAGGTGAGGTCACAGAGCCACAAGCCCTTATCTCAGGGTCAGGCTGCATCTCTGGCACTAGCCTGACTCTCATGACTGTTACACTGAGCCCACTGCCCTGGCAACAAAACATAGGAGGGTGAGTATTTTTTATATCAGTCCAAGAGGCAGACCCTGTAAATAAAGAAGCCTATAAGGAGTCTTTGTAAACAGCTATATTGTAGAAAGGTAACATCCTGGGTTTGAAACTGGTCTAATGTCAAAGTCACATGGACAGAGGAATCATTTCTGAGGCCTGGGCTGAGCTGGCATAGAGAGATGTGGTCCCAAGACCTGACACCAAACTCTGAGGCTCCTAATGGAATGTGGTGTCATCCTCAAAGCAGGGATCCTTGGTGTGTAATCCAAGTGTAAGAGAACCTGATTTCCAAGGTGCTTACAGGTAGTAGATTTGAGTATATGTAGTGATGTTTGAAAACAATAATTGTGTTGCAACTGAAACCTAAGTGTTCTGTTATTTATGGTGAGATTGTTTTCCCCTTTGAATTAGGGAAGCAGCATTTAAGGAAGAGAGAACATTGTATTTATGCCCTTTAGATAGAAGCTATCATACGCCAATGTATTTTGTGATATGTTCTCTAATTTAGAAATATTCTAATATCAACCCAAAATTTCCATTTCTGTTTTAAATGCACAAACTTCCATGCTGTGCAGATTTCATTTTCCATATATGCCTCATAATTTTAATAATATTCTCATCTCATGCCTGTAGTTTTACTTAAATCATGTATTAGTAATTTATGAGTACATGAACTGCAAAGAGTAATATATTGGTTTCTAACCTATTTATTTTTGATATATTAATGTTTCATGTCCTGTAGTTTTGGACATGCTATGAAATTGTGCGTAATTCTGAGGTTGGCACTATCATATATTTATTCCTGGTATAGAAGCAAATTGTGTTTCTGTCCCCATTGTAATATTGACCCAATCATGCTTTCATTAAATCTCACTTCATCATGGGCAGATTTCTGTAGTATTTTACTGCAACCAGTCCATCTACATTTTATCACAGCTTTAAAATTTTATTTATAATTAATTTTGACCTCTGCATTACATTATTACACAATACTGGAAATTTGCTACCACCAAATGGTAGAGGATGATATTACCAGTGTAAAATCAAATTACAAGGAGTAAGAAGATAACTTGATCTGTACCTGAACTACTGCAGGACCACAGCTAACTGGTTTTGTTAGTAGAACATGGTGGTTAACTACCAAACCTGGTTCAAGTCTCCACTCTGACCATAAACAGTATGTGAATGTAGATGAATCTCCCTATGCCTGAGTTCTCCTCATCTTTATTATAAAAACTACAGTAGTGACACCGCAAAGATTTGTGAAAAATAGAGAAATTACTATGTGTGCAGTCTACATAGCCATGATTCATTCATTAAAAACATACTTTAAATGTTAACATTAACTACTAATAAAACACAACCTTTAAGCAATTCTTTCTTAGTTGGCACTAATGGTAAGTGGAGAAGACTGGATTTCAGTTGACATGTAGCCCACACCTCCTATTCCCACGCAGAATCTTCTGGCTTTGAAAACAATTGTTGGTGATATTTGGGAACTGGCAGAATGTCTTCCAGGGATTTGGCAACAGGCTTGGTCTACTTATCCCAGACTGTAGTTGGAGTCCTTTCTTCTTTACCATCACATCCTCCTTTATGTCCCTGGTTGCAGGGTAAGGTCCACAGATTTGATTCTCCAGAACCTGACTGTAGCCAACTCCATGTTCATTCTCACTAATGGAATCCCCAGGACAATGGCTGCATTTGGTTTGAAAGATGCCCTCAGTGATTTTGGATGCAAATTTCTTTACCACTTTTGCAGTGTGGGCAGGGGTGTGTCTATGGGCAGTACTTGCCTCCTGAGTATCTTCCAGGCCATCGCCATCAGCCCCAGGAACTCCAGATGGGCAGAGCTTAAAGTGAAAGCTCTAAAGCATATTGGCCTCTCCATAGCCCTGTGTTGGCTCCTCTACATGCTGGTAAATAGCATTGTTCCTATGTATATCACAGGCAGTTGGATAAATGATACCATCAAAAAGAGGAAAAATTTAGATACTGTTCTGCTATAATTCATAACAAAAGTTCAGACATACACTATGCTGTAATGTTATCATTCATTGATGCTTTATGCTTGGGGCTCATGTTCTGTGCCAGCGGCTCCATGGTTTCCATCCTGTACAGGCACAAGCAGCGGGTCCAACACATTCACAGGAACAACCTCTCCCCCAGGTCCTCTGCTGAGTCCAGAGCTACTCAAACCATCCTTTTACTGCTGAGCATCTTTGTATCCTTTTACTCCCTCTCCTCCATCCTTCAGGTTTGTATTACTATTTTTAATAATCCTAGTTTGTGACTCCTACAGATGGATTCACTATTTGCTGTGTGTTTCCCAACTGTTAGCCCATTTGTTCTCCTGGGTCATGATTCCCGTGTGTTCAGGCTCAGCTTTTCCTGCAGCAGGAACAAAAATTTCCCAAACTCCATCTGATATATGTAAATGGTTATTTTTTGCACAGCGTTCAGTTGCTTGTTCTTTTGTCCTGCACAGAATTCTGAGCACAATTATGAAGATTTCAACATCTTGCAAGAATGGCAGTGTACACACACAATACGTACAATTCTATATGCATGACTGTTTACATGTGTGTATTTTTGTGTCTGTGTGTATATATACACACCTACATTCATGTGCAGATTATGCTTCTTTTCTATAAGAAATCATGTTGTAAAATTGTATATGGAATATGTAAAAATAATACTAATTACAATGGTAAAATGCTTAAACCTAAAGTCTATATTATCTGATTTATATCTATGCATCTATTTATATAGTATATATTGACATAATCATATTAGTCAATTAATTGATTGAAATTATTGTGAAATATTTGTTTTTAAATAATCTATGTTTTCACCATATCACTTGCAAAAATGTACAATTGAATACAAACAATAATTTCATATAAGAGGAGAAAGCAATCTGTTAATAATGTGTATATTTGGAATTCAATTTATAAACTGTCTTGTCACAATGTGTTCTATTCTGTTATGTTGTCTGTTTTAAATTCTTCTGTATTAATTTTTGACATAATCCTACATTTTACTGTTTTTCTTTGGAGGTTGTTTGCAGTATCCTTCAGTTTCTAACCTAGAAATTACAATGTACAGATTCAAACTAATCACCGGGTGGGCCACAGTGCCTCAGTGGGGGAGTTCTCACCTGCCATGCTGGAGACCCAGGTTCATTTCCTGGTGCCTGCCCATGAAATGGAAAAAAAAAAAACTAATCACAGTATCAAGTTATTTAATACCTTTAATTTCTTCATTGACTATGTAAGGACAGTAGCAGGTCACTGAACTATTTAACTTCTCTCAATTTAAAAGAAATTCTGATGTTTTGAAATATTTAAGAAACATGCCCAAGTCATAAGTATAAAGTTTGATGAAACTTATAAAACTGAACACTTTCTGTATGAAGCTCTTAGATTATAAATCAAAATATTTTATGAAGCTCATAGATTAAAAATAAGAATTTTTCTTGAAGATTTTGCATTATGAAACCAGAATACTACTAGCTCTGAGATGCATCCTTGTGCCCCATGCTTATCAATGATTGCCATGGTAACCATGCTTTACCCATCCTACAGCATAGATCACTTTCATATCTTTTATACTTCATATCAGTGGAATAATACCACCTGGATTCTTTAGTATTGAGCCTTTGAAATGCCATACGTTGTCTTGAATTTATCTGTATTTTTGCAATTGTTGTGTATCGTTCATTACCATTGATGATAGAATTCCCTTGTGTGAGTATAAAACAATTTGATCCTTTTACTGTTAATGCACATGCGAGTGTTTTCAATCTGGGGCTGTTAGAAATAGTGCTGGATGTAAATCCTATAGAATATTTTCTTGATGCAGGTATGAATTTCTTTTGAGTATGTGCATAGTATGAAAATTTTGTTTCATATGTTTACATATCATCAGCATTAGGAGACACTGCCAGATAGTTTTCCAAAATATGTGTTCTGAGTCTCATAACCACCAGCAGTTTGTGAGTTTACTGCTGTATCCACATCTTTGTCAACACTTGGAATATTCTATCATTTTCATTTCTGGTGGGTATGTCATGATACCCACAAATAGTGGCTTTATTTGAATTTCCTAGTTAGTAAGGAGCTTGAACACATTTCACACGTTTATTTTGCGTTGAGAAAAATCTTTTCTTGAGTGTCTGTTAGTTCATTTTGCCTATTTTTTACCTTTTGGGTTTCCTATCTGTGTTTTCCTTACTTATGTGTAAGATTTCTTTGTATCTGCTGGATAGAAGTTTGTTATTAGTGTCCGTTTTTCCTCTCTGCTCTCTCTCTAATGCACCTTATCTCTCCTTTTCACTATCTAGTGTCTTTCAAAGAAGAGAAGTTCTTAATTTGTATATAATCTAATTTATGATTTTCTCTTTTATATTTTGTTTTGTTTAAACAAAACCAAATATAGCCCTAGGAGGAGCTTGTGTGTGTGTGTGTGTGTGTGTGTGTGTGTGTGTGTGTGTGTGTGTGTGTGTGTGTGTGTGTGTGTGTGGAGAGCAGCTTCCAGTTGGGACTAATTTCTGTACTGCTTCAATATTCCCTATGAGTGAAACACTCAAAATCAGTTCTTTTTCCTCAATGGACCTTCACTAACAGAAAGTTACATAAAGTAAGTATGTCTTATAAATATGGGGATCTTAAAATAAAATAAAATAATAATAATAATAATAAATTAAATTTATTGAATTATAATATGTAAAAATTGTAATAAATATGAGCCAGTTTACCTTTATTGTTTATTATGTTAATATCCTATTTCCATATAATTTTACTTAATTATGTATTTAATTATGTACTTCAATAAGGTATGGTTTACTGAGATATAACTCATATCATGTAAAATTAACATATTTTAGGAGTTCATTTCTATGAAATTTGACAAATGTATATAGTCATATAGCCACCACCACAATCTAGGTATAGAGCTTTTTCAGTTCTCAAAAAATTTGTGTTCTCTTTGATGTCAATACTTTCCCCTCACATCATTTCCTGATAGGATTTCTTTCTCTATATACTTCTCTTTTTTTGGAATCAAATAAATAAAATCATACTGTACATGGCATTGTGAAACTTTTTTTCACTATGCATAATACTTTTGACATTAACTTATGGTTTGGCATATATTATTAGTTTGTTTCCTTCTATTATCAACTATGAATTCTTTGTATATATACATAAGTTAGTTTATACATTTAGGATGGTTACACTCATGTGTCAACTTGGCTAGATTGTAATATGGTATGTGGTTGTTCAGTCAAGAAAACACCAACATATCATTACTGTGAAGGTGTAGATGGATTTAAACCTTTAGTCAGTTGATTGCATATACCAGTGATTACATCTACAATCAGTGATGAGAGGAGTCTCCTCGTCCAATCAGTTGGAAAGCTTAAAGTGTGAACTGAGGATATCAGCAGTCAGGAAGAAGAACTTTTATCTCTACTTCAAGCAGCCAGCATTTTGGGGAAATGCAATGTCACCTTCATCAAGTTTCCAACTTGCTTCCTACCCTACAAAGTTCAGATTTGCCAAATCCCATGGATAATGTGAGCAAAATCCTGTAATAAATCTCTTAATACTTTCACACAAAATATCTGTGCCTCCTTGGAGAACCCTGACTATTCTGACTCATACATCATCTGTCAGTTGTTAGACATTGGACTTCTTCCCAACTTTGGAGACTGTGCTACAATGTTATAAGAATTCCATATGCATCTTTTTTAAGGTGGGGTAACTTACTTTTTATTATTATTAGGTATAAATACTTAAGATATGCTAAAATTCTATCTTTTACAATTGTTTACTCTCTAGATTACATCCCTAGTTAAATTGATATCTAGATAATTGATTATTTTAGTTGCTATTTTGAATGGAATTTTTTCCTTAACTGACTCCTCGGATAGGTCACTGCTTGTGTATAGAAAAGGTACTGATTTTTGCAGATTAATTTTATATCCTGCCAACTTGCTGAATTTGTTTATTAGCTCAAGTAACTTTGTTGTAGATTTTTCAGGATTTTCCAAGTATAGTATCATGTCATCTGCCAATAATGAAACTTTTCCCACTTTCTTTCCAGTTTGGATGATTTTAATCTATTTTTTTTTTAACCCTGATGGCTCTAGCTTTCACTTCTAATACAATGTTGCATAATAGTGGTAACAGAGGGCATCATTGTCTGATTCCTTTTGGGGAAAGCTTTCAGTCTCTCTCCATTGAGTACAATGCTGGCTATTCTTATTTCATATGTGCCCTTTAACATATTGAGGAAGTTACTTTGATTCTTATCATTTGAAATGTTTTTGTCAGAAAAATATGTAGAATTTTGTTGAATGTTTTTTCAGCATCATTCAAGATGATCATGTGATTTTTCCCTTTTGATTTGTCAGTGTGCTGTATTACATTAGTTGAATATTTTGTGTTGAAACTTTCGTCCACTCCTGGTATAAACCCCACTTGGTTGTGGTATATAATTCTTTTAATGTATTGTTGGATTCGATTTGCTAGTATTTTGTAGAAAATATTTGCATCTATGTTCATTAGGGAGATTGGCCTGTAGTTACTATTTCATATAGCATTTTGACTGGTTTTTGGTATTAAAATGATATTAGCTTCATAAAGTGAGTTAGGTAGTGTTCCTTTTTCTAATTTTTTTCAAAAAGCTTGAGCGTTGGTGTTAGTTCTTTTTAGAATTCATGATAAAATTCCCCAGTGAAGCCATCTCCCTCTGGCTTTTCCTTGTAGGAAGATATTTGATGACTGTAGGAAGATATTTGAATCTCTTTACTTGTGACTGGTTTGTTGATATCTGTTTCATCCTGAGTCAGTATAGCTTGTTTGTGTGTCTCCAGGAATTTGTCCATTTCATCTAAGTTGTCTAGTTTATTGGTATATAGTTGCTCATAGTATCCTTTCATGATTTTTAAAAATTTCTTCAGTGTCTATGGTAATGCACCCCTTCTCATTTCTGATTTTGTTTATTTGCATCCTATTTTTTTGTTGTTAGTCTTGATAGTGGCCCATTACTTTTATTGATTTTCTCAAAAAAAGCAACTTTTGGTTTCATTGATTCTTTTCATTGTTCTTTTTTCTCCCATTCATTTAATTCTGCTTTAATCTTTGTTATTACTCTTCCTATTTGCTTTGGGGTTAGTTTGCTGTTCTTTCTCAAGTTCCTCCAGGTAGGCAGATGGTGATGGCCTGGAATATACTCAAGAGGCAGGTGCTGCCAATGGACATACCCCTGCCCACTCTGCGAAGGTAGGAGAGAAGTTTGCATCCAAAGTCATTGAGGAAATCTTTCAACCCAAATTCTGCAATTGTCCTGGGGACTCCATTAGTGAGAATGAACAAGATGTTGCCTAAAATCAGGTGCTTGATAATCAAATCTGTGAACCTTAACCTGCACCCAGTGATGTAAAGGAAGAGATAATGGTAAACAAGACAGAAGTTTCCCAGAGCTCCAACTAAAATCTGGGATAAGAAGACCAAGCCTGATGCCAAATCACTGGAGGACATTCTGACAGTTCCCAGGCACTGATATTTGTCTTAAGAGCCAGAAGATTCTGCACAGGGATAGGAGATGTGGGCTACATGTCAAATGAAATCCAATCTTCTCCATTTACCATTAGTGCCCACTAGGAAATGTTTGCACGATGTTTGTCTTTTATTAAAAGTTTTCCTATAGTTGGATGTGTAACATTTAAAGTGTGTATTTTAATGAATGAATCACTGCTGTGAAGACTGTACATGTGATAACTTCTTCATTCTTCACAATCTATGAGATGGGCACATGTATTGCTTTTATTATGAGAACAAGGAGAACTTAGGCACAGGGAGATTTGTCTACATTCACATGCTGGTTAGGGGCAGACTGAGACCTGACCTGGGTGTGCAGTTAACCCCTGTGCTATGCTAACAAAACCAGTTAGCTGTGTTCTTGCAGTAATCCTGATACAGTTTGAGTTTTGTTCTTACACCTTGCAATTTGAGTTTACACACTCATGATATTGCACTTTACCTTTTCTGTGGTAGCATATTTCCAGTCATGTGAAAATGTAATCCAGAGGCCAAAAATATTTAAGATAAAGCTTTTGAAGTCCTATTAAATAGAATAAGATGACTGGTTGCAGAATAATACTAAAGGAACTGGCTTCATGACCAAGTTGGATTTAATGAAAGTAAGACTGGGTCAATATTAGGATGGTAACTGAAATATTCATATGCTTTTATGCCAGGAACAAAGATATGACAGTGCCTACCCTAGGAATCATTAAATAATCTCATATTATGCCCTAAACTGCAGGGCCTGACATTCTAATATGTTAAAATCAGCGCAGGCTAAAAACCAAATCATTACTCTTTGCAGTTCATATACTTATGCATTAATTAACAGGACTTAAAACTACTTGCAATGAGATGAGAATAATATAAGACACCTATGGAAAATGGCATCTACATGGCATGGAAACTTGTGCATTTTAAAAATTTAAATGGTACCTTTTGGGGTTGATATTAGAATATTCTAAGTCAGTGAAAAGATCACAAGATACACTTGAGCATGATAGCAGCTGTCTGAAACTCATAATTATAAAATTGTATTTTCCTTAAATGCTGCTTCCCTAATTCAAGAGGGAAAGCAGTCTCCCTGTGAACACCAGACCATTTACATTTTCAGTAGAGGCACAATTACTGCCTTCAAAAAGCACTTCATAGACTCAGAGTTAGAGAAAACATTTCCATCTCAGCAGTTGCCATTCACATAAACTGTTTCTACACAGGATCAAATGATACTTGTAGATTCACTTGACATTTTACTATAAGCATGAATTTGCTATATATACCTCTCTAATAATCCCCCATGTTTTGTCTCTGATTCCTGTAAGGTTGGCAGAACAATATAATGATTTCAGAAGCATCACCTTTAGGCACCTATAAAATCAGGTTCTCTTATCACTTGGACTACACACCAAGGATCACTGTTATTGAGGATGACACCACATCCCACTAGGAATCTCCAAGGATTGATGTCAGGTCTGGGAAGCCCATCTCTCTAAACCAGCTCAACCCAGGCCTGAGGAATGATTCCTGTCTCCAAGGTGACCCCAGAAGATTCCCTTTCTTTTCCAATATGATTTCTTACAAAGACTCCTCACATGCCTCCTTTCTTTACAGAGTCTCGTTAGACTGATATGAAAAATACTCACCCTACTCCTTTCCTCTGCTAGAGCAGGGGGTTCAGTGTGACAGCCATGAGATCCAGGCAAGTGTGAGAGGAGCAGCCTGAACCTGAGAAAAGGACTTGTGGCTCTGTGATCTCACCTCCCCTCGGCACTGCAATTATCATGTCACCTGTGGCAGCAATGAGACTGCAGGTTTGGGGAACTGAGAATATTTCCAAAGACCATTTTCCTAGGTGCTAACTACCAGAAAGTAATAATCAGATTCTACTTAACATCTCCAAAGAGAATTTGGAGGGTTTGGGAGAGGCTCTTTCTTTCCTAAGAGCCTTGGAGACAGACAGGGACTCACGTGGATGGAACAAGTAATGCTGAGGTCTGGATGAGAGGGACTGGCAGCAAGGTAAGTGCATCCCACTGGAGGCTCTGCTTCCCTGAGAAGTCCTTCTGAACAATGAAGAGCTCTTTCCAAATTTTATTCCATTCAGCTCATCATCATTTAGGTTATGACCAGAGTAATGAAATTAGTAACATTGCTTGAGAAGTTTATGTAAAGTGATACAAGTTAAAAGAATGGTATGATGTCAGTACTTTACATTAGAAATCATGGAAGTTATGTGAACAGCTCACCAGCAATTAATTTTGGTTCATTTTACACAATTTTGTTGGAAAATGTACTTTCCCATTATTTGCTCCCCCAGCAGTGATCAGAAGTCTAGACAAAACAATAACCATAAAAGTTAGACATTTAAGAATCCTACAAAATAAAAGCATGAAAGTCAGATGTTTTAAAAGGCAGATTCTACCATTTCTCAACTATCACTTAAGCCAATCCTACTTACTCACTTTACAGGCACTGAATGGTTGCCTCAGTTCTCTACTCACACTCATATATTTGCTTTGTTGGCAATAATGCCAATTATTTGTCTCTGTAAATAATTAAGAAACTTAAAATCTGAGTTCAAATTAGTCTTTTGGTTTTTCCTACAAAAGTGCACAATTTGATCCATTTCTACTATTTAATTCCCCCAATATCCTACTCAGGGATTACAGCCATAGTTTTGGACAAGCCCTATTTCATATGCAAACACACACAGCTATCCATTTGCACTCTTGACAATACATGTGTGTATGCACACTCACACAATCATATAATCACACATTTTTAGTATATTATACATGTACATACTCATATACACTTTCTATAACAATCTCACACTCTTTGACACCCTCACCACAAACACATACACATTTATACACACTCATTATGGCACACACTGATACAAGTTCACACAGTCCTACTCACACTGATAAAATCACACTCACCCAGTCTGCATATGCATAGATATTTTGACAATGTGTCCAGCTCGTGAAGAATTGTGGTATCTCCTTACATACAGCTGCCTCAATAGGGGACTTCTCTGTCATTTATATTTCTTCCAACTGAGCAAAAACCCAAAATGGCAGTAAGTTCAGTGTCACAACTGCAAGCACTGCACATGAGATTTTTGTCATGTTTGTCTCTGTTTTTATACTTTCAGTTACCATTGATTATGATCCTCATTTTTATACTTTCTTTCAAGCCTCTCTCTCTGGTCTTTTCTTTTCAGCATGAAGAACTCCTTTAAGTATTTCTTGTAGTACTTGATTCTTATTAACAAACTCTCTCAACTTCTGTTTAATTGAATATTTAAATCTTTCCCTCACTTATTAAGGACAGTTTTGCTAGATATAGGACCCTCGGATGGCACTTTTTCTCCTTCAGGACCATAAATATGTCATACCACTGCCTTCTTACCTCCATGGTTTCTGATGAGATGTTGGCCCTTAATTTTATTGTGGTTCCCTTATAAGTGACAAGTAGCTTTCTCTTGCTGTTTTCAGAATTCTCTTTATATCTTTTGCAGTTCCAATCTTATTAGTACATGTTTCAGAGTTGATCTATTAGAGTTTATTCCTTTTGCAGTATTCTGCACTTCCTGAACTTGTATCCTTATGTCTTTCATAAGAGTTAGGAAATTTTCAGCTATTATCTCCGTGTTATTCTTTCTGCCCCTTTCCCTTCTCTTCTTCTGAGGCACTCATGACCTGTACGTTTTTGTGCTTCATGTTGTGCTTCAATTCCCCAGAATATTGAGACCTTGATGAAATGGTTCCATTCTTTTCTCTATCTGCCAGTTCATCTGTTCATATTTGAATTTGAGGCCCCATGCAATTGACATGATTTGTCACCAGTGATGTTCACCAAAATCATTTGTTTAGACAACTTGCCAAGATTCTCCACGGTACAGTTGGCAGGAAGTCACTAAGTCCAGCTCTTTTAGTTTTCTAAAGCTGCTGGAATGTGGTATACCAGAAATGGAATGGCTTTCATAAAGGAAATATATCAAGCTTCAAGTTTATAGTTCTAAGGCTATAAAAATGTCCAAACTAAGGTATCCACGGAAAGACACCTTGGCTCAGGAAAGGCTGATGGGTCTGGAACACTTCTGTAGCTGGAGAGGCATGGAGCTGGCAACTGCTGGGGTCGTTGGCTTTTTTTTATCAAGGGCATTTTCATTCTTCATCTCCAAATGTCTCTGTCATGTAAGTTCTGAAGGATCTAAAGGTTTTTCCAAACTGGTTCCCTCTTAAAGGACCCAAATAAGCACCACCACCTTGAATGAGTGGAAACACTTCTCCATGGAAACCACAGAATTTAAAGGTACCACCCACAATTGGGTGAGTCACATCTCCATTGAAACAACTTAATCAAAAAGAGCTCACCCTAGTATATTGAATGAAGATTAAAGAAAATGGATTTTGGGGGTACACAACAGTTTCAAATTGGCATACCATCCCATACTCAAGGAGGTGTGGTGAATTAAACAGCCCTTCTTGGAGGAGACACTATTGACACCTATTATTTGGCATTCTTTTGTAATGAAGATTTGTCTCTTTTTCCTCATTTTTTTAAATTTAATTTATTTTTCATTTCAGTAGGCACCCATGAATATTTATTTTATTCTTTTATTCTAATTCATTACTGAACTATTTTGTTTTGCAAACTTTTCCAATTTTTTAAGTTTGGCCGAACTGTCCTTCTAATATGGCCACAAACTTCTGCTTTTTTGAACATGCAGTTTTTATCAGCATCTATATGATTCTTCATGCCCATCTTGCATTTTCCATGACCCTGCCTTAGATTCAGTCATTTCTCCATAGGCTTTTCATTAGAGAATATTAGAAACGAAGTCTGGGTATGGGGTATGTACTGTGCTACTGGGCTGTCAATACTCTTAGGACTTCTAAGCACATAGAACCAAGAAATTATGCTTACACATATCTTTAATTATTTCTCAATATCTATATAGCTAAATATGATTTCAAACTAATGTGTACACTTTAACCGACACCACAAGATTTATTAAATGTTTCTCCCTTTTCTTATATTCGCTCCTTTGCATTTATCAAATTGCATGACTTAGAGAGTCCTGCATCTTGATAATAGCTGTATTTTGTTTTTCTCATCAAACTTCAGGAAGATTATAAAATATTGAATTTTAAACTTCAGTGTAATTTATTTAGGACAAAGAAGAAATTAGAGGTACTTTGAGAAGACATGAATTACCCCCTTTTCCCTTTTGTTCCCACTTTATGAAATCAAAACCTCAGGCAGATTTCTTAAAACCTCAGATATAAATGATCTTTCACAATTCATGTAGGAATCGATATGATGATGCCATATTTGCACAGCCCTCATTTCTAATGTGAGTTCTGCTTTGGAAAGGTCAAAAGGAGTAGTCCCCATTCTATTCACCCTTGATCCAATATTTCCATCCTTGCATGGATCACTGTCTCAGGAATGAGGAAAGTCAAGGGGCCCAGAAAGTTCATATTGAGATACTTCAATAGGGTCAGTATTCTCCAGTCCCTGCAGACATTTAAAGTTGCAGTTTTCTCTCATGAGATAATTGTGGGATTTGGTGATATATCAGTGGTCGTCAAATGCTTTATTTTTTATACCTTTTAAAGTGTTTCATAAAACTCTGTGACGTCATTTTCTATGGTATCTAAAATTTATTCTAAAGGATTAATTTTTGGAAAAATACAATTTTCAGATATCAAATACTTAACATTTAAAAATAAACATTTTACATCACCAAAGTATGACTCAAAGTAAGATCTGTGGGTCTGTGGGTTTTTTCTTGCATTATACTATTATCTTCAA
>PVIY010033037.1:0-28204 GCA_004026745.1 Myrmecophaga tridactyla | reverse complement strand
CATCTTCTAGTTTTGGAACTGGAAACTACCTTCCAGATAATTTCGTCCATACTCCTTATTTCACATATGAGCAATCTGAGATCCAAGAAATCAGCTGATGTAAAAGGCCACTCAGCTAGCAGTCAGAAATTGCATTTATATCACCCGCTTCAAACTTCTCTAGTACAACACACGTCTGGGGTTCTTTCTTTAAGTAGTTTTTTTTTTTTTTTTGGTACACACAGTTTACTGTTTGATGAAGTTTTTGATCAGTCATCTTCCCTCCAAAGAGAAGAACAAATAATCCATTGCTTGAGGCATGTATTCTATGTACTTAGGTAAAATTGAAGGTGCCGACTTGGTACACACATTGATTTTTACCACCGTCTTAAGGTTGCTGCAGTAATTTACAGTATTAGTAGTCTCATAAACTTAACTAATGAAATCAACATGATGAACTTTGACTTTTTTCTAAGTGCCTAAATATTGGCACTAACATTGTAGAGGATTGGCCAATGCAAATGTAAATAATGAAATTTTAAACTTAAGAGAAAGTCTTTCTGAAAAATTTATTTTTATTTTAACTTTTTGGGAATGCAGTCACTCAGTATTTATATTTTCTGTCAGCACTCTGAATGTTCACTCATGAACACCTACTTATTTTAGGCTTGGGAGTTGAGACTATGTTCATTAAAAGACAACATGTTTACAGTGGCTCACCATAAAGTTGCAATATAACAGCTTTCAATGATGAGGCAATATTCTTCTTTTGTGATATGGTAACTGCTGGCATTTTTTTTTCTTTTTTTGCAGTCATCACTGCTTTCCATCTTTCACATTCAGGGGCAGAAAGTCACATTTTAAAAGACTGAAAGGCATATTAAGCTATGAAAATGCCATTTCCCTGCCTTTGCTGATTAATTTTGTCTCTTGGTTTATACAATTATAAAAGTGATGTTATACTTTTATGTGATGTTTACCATTTCTTTCTCTCTCCTTTTGTTGCTTTTGACAGGTAGGAGCAAAATTGGCAGAGAAACAGACTTAAGACAGTTCTTCTCTCTCACAGTAATCTAAAGAACTATATGAGGTATGGCCGACATAGTATTTATGCCATTACTTTAGTGAAGTTATAAGTCCAGGTAGGTGATTAATTTGAGAGTTGTTTTTTACACAAAGAAGTTAACATATTATGGCTTTCAATGATAATATTATAGAACTCCAGTCTTTGGGAAGAAAGCATATCCTTGATGAGGCCTTGATAAAGTACAAGGCGTGTCTGTTTTAGTTATAATGGTGCTCATAATGGCAACCAAAGAACAGCCAAATTAATGTTGCTTGCCCTTACCAAATACACACTTCTCACTAATCAGGCTCTTGCTTAAAAACTATAAGCAAAGATAGTAGGACTATCAGTGGGACATAAGGACATATATCTCATGAGTACAAATAAATTTTCAACGAAATGAACACACCCAAGGAACCAGCATACATATCAAGAAACAGAAAACTATCACAATTCCAGAGATCACACTCCCCCTTCCGGGATAACTTCCGCCAATAGAGTGACGGCTATCCTAACATCCAAGCTCCTAGATGAATTTTGTATGTTCTTGATGTTTATATAAATGGAGTTATGTCGTATGTGCACTTTTGCGTTAGCTTCTTTTGCTTAACATTAGGTTTATAATAATCATCTATCTCCTTGTATATGGCTGCAGTTCATTCTCGTTGCTGATTAATATTTTAATTAATCAGGCTTCATAAAAGTTGAAAATCAAAATTGTCCATATATAATATACACATTTACTTTTATATGAGTATATTCTTGATAATGTAAATGTAGCTTCCAATTGACAAGTATTGGAAATAGCAAAATGAAAATATATCACATTTACTTTTATGTACCACTGGTTTTCTACCATTTTTTCCTATTGCCTTTTCATAAGTTAGTGAGAATCATAGATGAAAATGCAGCATTAAAGAGAAACCATAAAATATGTTAACCATCCTCCACATGAAGTATTAAAATTTCTATATCCCGAGTAATTATATTTTAAATTTGTAACTTTCTTTAGTTTGTATTGTGTTTATTCTCTTCAGTACAAGGAGTTTTTATGGTTTATATATGTATGCTGCTTGACATATGATAAAACATTTTTACTTTTTTTTCATTTATATTCCATAGAACTCAGAAACTGCAGTTATTTTTGAAGTGCCTCTTATATGGCCTGTACCATACCAAGGACAGTGGGATATTTTGAAAAGCAGACAACAGCAACCAGAAAATAATACTTATTATCACAGTTATTGTGTTAAAGGAAACTAATTTGGAAGTCAAATTTAACTAAGGCACCCAGAAAGTGGAGGGATAAGTGAAAGAAATATTAATATTAAAGAGAATACAATAATAGTTCTGTTTTTACAGTAGCTTTACATTTTTCCCCATTTCAAAAGTGTCACTTTCACATACTTGCTTTCTTCATTCCTGCTAATCCTTCACATTTCCCAAAATAGAATTTTGAGGTTGAATTTGACTAGGATTTGGGCAGAAGAGAACTTATTAAATTAGACAACAGTAGAAAATAATATTTAGGCAGATAGCTCAACTCAAAGATACTTTTCTCCAAAGTAAGTGTTCCTAGACTATAGAGTCTTGCACCTAAGTCAGTTATGGAATCCCCTTAGCTGGTGGTGGAAGGTCATATATTATGGAAGGCTGCTCTTGACTCCATACTGACCCACAGAGGCAGAAAGATGTTCTTGGAAGAGAGGTGTCTCAAGGCATTCAGATCACTACCATCTATGAACTTTCCAATACATAGTGGGTTCCATCCATGGAGGTTGAGCATCATGGGTCCTTCTAAAGACTTTGGAGAGTCTACAAGAAGAAAAGAGAAAGTCAGGATTACTATCCTAAATGATACTTTAGAGAAGAATAAGGAAATGATTTAGGTACCTAGGAGAAATGCCACCCAGTCACTCACTAATGCAATCTAAATACCTGGCTGATAGTTTAGGATACTTCGTACCACCCCTGTCTTAGGGTAAGGTTGACCTTGGGTCTATAGAGCAGCTGAAGCAAAAAAAAATGGCTTAATGGACTTAACAAAGTTAGAAGGATACACGAGTCCAACATAATATTATTTAGCTGACCTTTCTTCAACTTTCTCTTGATAAAATTAGAAAATTGCATAAGATCGTCTCTAAGCTATCTTCTTGGTCTACAATTCTCATTTTTCCATCTTTCTATCATTTTTTCATATAATTATTTTAGCGGTCAGTTCTCCTTAAGGTCATTCCAACCAGATAATTCTGAAATTTCAGACTTATTGCAATAGTAGATTAATCTAGCCATAAAAATAGAGAGGAAAACTCAGTGTCTGAGCCTAAAAGGAAAGATCAAGGGAGGCTACATGAGAGAATTAGATTTGACCTCACCTTTCTTTTTGCTGAAGCTTTGGTTCATATAGGGCGCTATATTTCTGGGGGAACCATTCACATTTGCTGTAGATAAATGCTTGTGTTCTGAATTTATTGAGACAAGCATCAGAAGGTCAAGGTATAGGTGAAAAGTAACTAAAACAGGGATAGAATATTTGATAATGATGTAGACAAGTGCAAACCTAGCAGATTAAACATGTTTTGACATGGCAAATGGGTAAGTGTTTACAGAAAACATAAGTTGGCACTTAAACAGCTCTAACAAAGGACAATATTGAGCCAAATTATTTTTACATCCCCCCATTCCTACTGTTATCTGGGGTTGATAAAAATGCTGAAAAAAGTAGAGTCTTATAATACATTGTATGTAGAGGTTTGTTTTAGTAATATGTTTAACTCATCTTTAAAGGAATAAAACGTAATTTTTACAAAATACAAATTCAGTTTCTGACCTGGACTCTTAAGAAAAAAAGAAGGTAGCCTATCCACTCAGATGATACCACATTTCCCCCTAATGTAAAAAGTTTATGATTCCTTCCTTGGGAAAAAAAAAGCATTCCAATAGATTTAAATGAGCCTAGATATTCTTATGAAAAATGAACAAAAAAGGAGGAAATTAAAAATTTAATCACATATGTTTATTAAGCTTCCTTTATAACAGGTATAGACTGTAAGCACAGATTAAATTACTTTAGAAGTGCTTTCTTTCTTAATAAAAATTAACAGCACAAAATAGGAATGTACTAATTTAATTTAATTCTGTATGAAATGTGCAGTTTATGCTGCTAGATTACAGGTTGCTCAAAATACAGAGGCTTAAAGAAGACTTTTATTTAAAAGTCAAATACGTTTTTGACTATTACTTCATAACTTAAATGAGATTTCTTTACATATATACAAGGGAATACATATATATATCTATATATTTAACCTGGTTATTAAACTGCTAAAGGAATGTAATTCAGATGTATATGTAAATTGAGATGTTACTGTCAAAACAAACCACGTTACTCTTCAAGTAAACTTGTAATTGTTGAGATAATTGTCCCTTCACAAGCATTAGTAAGTAAAAATTCAGAGCGATCCTATGTACCCTTTACCGGTTTTCACCAGCAATAACATCTTGTAGAACTATAATATAATATTAGAACCAGTATGGTTACTTGATGCAACCCACAGGTTCTGTAGAGTTCAATTTAAATTGTATTCTGTAAGTGTGTGTATGTGAGTCCACGTGAATGTGTGAGTGTGTGAGGGTGTGTGGCTGTGGGTGTAAGTGTGTGATGGTGTATGTGAGTGTGCATGTGTGGGTAGTTCTATGAAATTTTATCACCTATGTAGATAGGTTTGAATATCAATCGCTACAGTCAAGATTCCCAACAGTTTCTTCCTCACAGGATTCCTTATATTCTCCTGTTACAACAGAAAAAGCATTTTATCTTCCAAAGGGCACAAATGAGAAAGAAAAAAAATTAAAGGAATTAAAAAGGATAAGTAAGTACAAAAAGAATTACTAAGCACAAGAATACTGTGTGCCTTAGCCTAGTTTTCTGCCTGAAGGCAGAGCCTGGTACAGGAGCTTGCATGAGGGTGATTTGCTTTGGGAACTGATACAACAAAATAAAAGGGTGGGCTATGGTGGCTCAGCAGGCAGAGTTCTCGCCTGCCATGCTGGAGACCTAGGTTCGATTCCCAGTGCCTGCTCATGCAAAAAAAAAAAAAAGAAAAGAAAAGAAAAACAGTAGTAGGAAACTGGGAGGATTAAAATATGATAGGTAGGAAAACTCGTGAAGAATCTTCCCACTGGTCACCCCTGAGGCCAACTGGGGCTTGATCCAGCTGGGCCAAGCCATGTACAAAGCATCACTGAATCCTCTGGTATGAAGGAAAGGGGGGCTTTCTCCACTGGTGCCCACCACTGGTCCCGTCTGGCTTCCATTGGTCAAGAACTGGCTCAAGGGGCTTTACCTCCCTCACACGTGCATTTAAGTAGAGCTGGCTCCTCCGGACAGCCCAGCGGCCAACAGAAAAGGTTCAAGACAGAGAGCTATTGATACGTGGTTCAGTGGGGCTAGGAGCTGTTGCCTCATTTGTGTAAAGCTGGTTGAAGAAGCAAGGCTGGAGTAAGCAACACATTGAGCAAAAGTGTCGGGAGGTGATGTACAAGAAGTGCCTGATACCTTATGTTCCAAGGTCAGACAAGGAAACCATTGCTTAGACGAGGGCAAATTCTTCTAAAAAACAAACAAAAAAAAGGCAAAGCTTCTATTACTCACATCAAGTAGTTTGGAGAAGCTCCTGGAGTCCTTAACCTGTTTTTTTTAATGGATTTTTCAAGCCGATTTTACTGTAGATTCTCCCTTCTGGAAGTAAACCAGAAAAAAAAAAAACACAACTATTAAAACTGCATAGGCACAGAGACTGATTTTTGTTGAATGTGGTAGTTTATAAAATGCCTTGTTAAAGGACAAAAGGACTTGATTTAAGAGGAAGAAAAATATGGAATTCATTTCTGAAATCTTCATGGTAAGTCAACTAATCTATCAAACTCTCCCCATCACTAAATAATTATTATGTTACATAAAATATGCAAGTGTTGTTGAACCAAATAAAAGCAAAATTTAAAATATCAGTAGGCTGCTTGGACATGGATTGGAAAGTTTTCTAGACAAGTGCC
Organism: Myrmecophaga tridactyla; assembly: GCA_004026745.1. NCBI lineage: Eukaryota > Metazoa > Chordata > Mammalia > Pilosa > Myrmecophagidae > Myrmecophaga > Myrmecophaga tridactyla. The sequence continues at coordinate 22,104 of PVIY010033037.1, read as the reverse complement.
ATGCAACATAAACTAAAATCAAGCTGAATTAATTACTTTGGTGCTGGGAGGGCTTGTTTGTGAAAAGGTCATATAGACAAATAGAGGAACTTGATTGAGGGCTTAGCTTGATATTTTGGTTGATACAAAATTAGATTCAGTTAGTCCTGAACCTTGAAGGCAGATGGTAAAGAATCAAATTATTCCTGAACACAATATAAATTTCAAAAGCTGCAGCTTGAAAATACTATCAGATTGGAGTTGCCCTATGGTATTTTCCTGTGTGGCCATAAATTCTTTCCTCTTTCAAAAATAGCATGAGTGGACTGGTATATAAGATGACCATATAATTTGTCATCTAAATCAGAATGTATTAGAAGGTGGAAAGGAGAACTATTTGTAATTATGTCAGATTAACAAATGAAAACAAATTGAATCTATGGTCATCCCCCTTAAGGAGATTTCAGGAGAATTTTTAAGAACAGCTCCCTCTTTGTCTTTTCTAAAACAGAGAAACACAATGAGAAGCAGTTATCAAAATAGGGCTACTGACCATGGTGTTCATGGGAGAATCTGGAGTAAGTTTAGCTGCTGAGTTTGCAGGTGCCGGTAGGGAGGGTGTGGTCATCAGATGTCCATGTGCTAATGACAAGAGCCTGTAAACATTACTTTACGTGCTAAGTGTACAGATATTAAGGACCTTGAGATGTGGAGATTACTCTGCATTATACAGTTGGGACCAGTGGATTCACAAGGGCCCTTATAAGGGAAGATCAAATTCAAGAAGGAGATGTGATGCTGGAAACAGAGGGCAGAGCAGGAGAGAGATTTGAAGAGATTATAGTGTTGGCATGAAGATGGAGGAAAAGGGCCACAAGCCAAAAGGCAAGCAGCCTCTAGAAGCCAGAAAAGGCAAAGAAACTATTCTCTCCATTCACCCCAAGCTTCCAGGAGGAACACAGTCCTGCCATCACCTTGATTATAGGACTTCTGACCTCCAGAGATGTACGATAACAAATTTGTGTTGTTTTAAGCCACAGAGTAATGCTAATTTGTAGCAAGAGGAATGAGAAACTAATACAAGATGTTAAAAAAAAATAGAAACAAGAATAGGCCATAGGCCATCTTCTCTCTTGTTTCATGCATAGCATTAAATTCTTTCTCTCTTTGAAATGCTGTTGTCATGGATTGGCTGTTATGTGCATAAACAGAGAACGCACAGCTTTTGTCTGGTATCGATTTGGCCACCCAAGAAGGACAAAGATTCCTAAAAAGGAGTCCACTGCCTAACCTTCTGAAGTTCTGGGGCCTGACAAGACAGGTAAACAGGTCATCGACCCTCTCTTGGCCACTAGACACCTTTTAGTCTAGAGGCTCAATAACCAGGTTTTTCTCTATTCTGCTGGCATTCCAGAATCTCAGTGCCTTAAAAAGCTTCAAAAAGAGAAAGTTTCCAGTTCCAAGTCCAGACTGGAATATTGTATAAGTTTGAATTTGTGGACCCCAGAAAAGCCTTGTCCTTTAATCATCATTCAATATTGCTGAGTGGGAGCTTTTTGATTGTTTCCATGCAGATGTGACCCACCCAATTCTGATGATAACTTTTGATTAGATGATTTCCTGGAGATATGTCTCCACCCATTCAAGGTGGGGTTGCTAACTGGAGCCTTTTAAGAGGGAAAAATTTGGAAAAAGCTTCAGAGCCACGAGAGCCCAAGCAGCCAGAGGCCTCTGGAGATGAAAAAGGAAAACACTCCCTGAGGAGCTTCATGGAACAAGAAGCCTGGAGAGAAAGCTGGCAGATGTTGTATGTGCAGCATGTGCCTTTCCAGTTGAGGAGTAACCCTGAACATCATCGGCCTTCTCTAGAAGGTATCAAGGTATCTTTCCCTTGGTGCCTTAGATTGGGCATTTCTATAGTCTTGCTTTAATTTTGACATTTTCACAGTCTTAGAACTGTAAATTTACAGCTTAATAAATTCCCCTTTCTAAAAGTCATTCCATTTCTGGTATATTGCATTCTGGCAGCTTACAAACTAGAACAGATATTTAAAGACAATATCAAAGATCTTTCTGGCAACTTAAGGAATAGGGGCATATAAACCACACAGGATGTGTTTTGTTAAAGAAAGGAGTGCAGTTTTGTTCTTGAGAATGTGTAAGACAAAGCCTAGATGAATATGGAAATTTGTGGAAGTTTGTGGAAGTGAATTTTGTTTGTCATAGTCAATGCAGATTACATTTGATAAGCTTGTCTAAGGAAGTATAGTTTTGTAAATGGTTGGTTTTCATGTGTAAGAAAAGACTGAATGGAAATGGAAAGTTGTAGAAGAGTTGTGAAAGTGAATTCTGTTTGCCATAGTCAATGCTGACCAAAATTTGACAGGCTTGTTTATATTTTCTAGGGGCTTTTTGTGTGAAACTGTTTATTCATACAAGACTGGAGTTTAGTTTTCTCTCTGTTAAAATAATGCAGATTTTTGGTCTGCTCTTTATGAAAAGTAATAACGTTTTTCTTAATCATCTGAGTATTTTGTCTAGAAGGCAAAGATTCTATGTCATGTTAGAATAATGTCCTTGTCGATGTTTATGTTGACACTATCATCCTTAATTTCAGAAGACTGTTTATTGTCACTCTAATTAAATAAGGAACCAAATATTGTTTCACAGTAGCCCAATTTCCTATTTATCATATCATGCATACCTGACAAGTTTGACAAGTTTAGAAATTTTGACCTCCCAAAGTCAAACCCTAAAGGATGCCTTCTATTTCAAACTGTTGCAAAAAATTTGTTCATTTACCTTGTAAAAGTGAGGTGATATTACATAGGAAGTATTTAGGAGGTATTTCAATAAGTAAAAGGGATTTTCTATCTTTATATTAGATAAATTTGTATGGCTGAAACGTTAGTTGTGTATTTAGAGGTTGTATAACATTTCTAAAGACTTGACAATGTTTTCACTGTCCATGTTATATGTCTTAATACTGATCTGCATGATGTTAGACAAAAGTATAACTTGCTGTTAGTCATAGTGTTATTCTTAAAAGAAGATTGAAGATCAAGGAAACAATGAAATTTACTGGTCAGTTACACTACTTCATTTTGATGCATCTCTAAAAATCGGCTATAAATCAGAACTTCATCTTCAACAAGTAAGGTAAGTCATTATACAGAGTAAATGATGATATTGTCTCTATTTTAAGACCTTAACTTCTGTGTGAGACTAAAGGAAAAGATATTTATTTTGTCCAAAATTTAAATTTTCTGTGGCACACTAAAAAAAAAAAAAAAAAAAAAAAAAAACTGGAAGCAAAGTAAGCACAGTTTTCCTAAACAAAACTGAATGTTTGGTCCTCAGGAGCCCCTGAGGCAGGTGTTCATTGAGGTTTGAGTAGTTTATATCACCTAATAAACCCCAGGCCTGCCTCAATGGAACTTTTGTTGGATTCAAACTAAACTATCTTGAATGTCAGGTGCTCAAACAATGCTAACAGGGAAGGATTCAAAGGGACAGTGACACCTGGGTTTCCAGACTGCTTACTGCAGAGGTGGACAGTTCCAGCACTTTGCCTCCTAATACTGGATCCCCCTGCTTGTAAGAAACTTAGGCAACAGAGTTGACAGATCAAGGAATTAATTGTTCAAAACCAAGTAATTAGGGCATTGAGCCAGTATTCAAGGTGCTCATTAATCCTAATTCAGACTAAAGTATGTAACTTTCCCTAACAGGCTATTAATTTGCTTCCCTTTCAAAACAATATTTTTAAATTGTTCAAGAGTAATTTACAGAGTAGGTGAGTACTGAACTGGGGAAGGACAAAGTAAGGGACACCGCTTGGTTTCTGACTAACTCTCCCAGGTCTGCAGTGAACTTGAAAATTCACTCAGCAAAAGCAAAGGCCTGCAATTACCATAAGTACCATCTGTAAAAAGTTGCATTGCATCTTACTGCTTTTTGCATCCACCTGAGACCTCTGCCCTCACCAGGCTATTAAAGTAGACCTCTTAATAACAAATGGCCTTCCTGTGAAAAGAGTGCTGTCAAACACATTTTATATTTCTCCCAACATGATATTTTAGAGCCCTAGTTTTGCTTTTATGCCCCCAAGAAACTAACCAACTGTCAGACTGGCTTGAACTTTAATCTATCAAGAATGTGAGATTGGAGAGTAATCTATACAATTTACCAGGATGGCTTACTGCTTCTTTCCTTTTCTTTTTTTTTTTTTTGTAATTTGGAATATATGCTCTGAAGTAGAGGCTGGTATGCTTAGGAAACTGGAGTAGAAGGTTCTTGTTTGTTTTACCATCACATCCTCCTTTCTTAAATAGAGTAGTCACATCAAGAATCATCAGATAGGATCAAAGCAGAGTTAGCAGAGAACTCAAGTCTTGCACTGACCATTCTATTTATAAATTCCAACTCCCGTGTCCTTTGTCTTCTGTTATTTTCCCCCATTTCTACTTAGCCTATATTATCTTTCTGACTTATTATATATTTACTTACTTGTTGTGCTTACGATGTACTTGCCATTTCCCCTGGTAGAATGTAATGCACCAAGGTCACGAAATTTGTCCCTGATCATGCCTATACCCAAGGACCTATAAAAGGTGAATAAATTGATGAACTAATTAACATATTTTGATGGTTAAGTTCATGTGTCTTGACTAGGTTATGGTGTCCAGTTGTTTGGTCAAGAAAGCACTGGCCTGATTGTTACTGCGAGGATAATTTCTGAGTTTAAATAATTAGTAGGCCGATTGTATCTAGAGTTGATGACATCCACAATTCACTTAGAGATTGACTTCAACAATGAAAGATGTTTCACTTGGTCAGTCCAAGACTTTAAGAGAAGTGATAATTTCAGCAGTCACAAGGAAGAATTTCCATCTCTACCTCAGCCAGCCAGCTTCTTGTGGGAATTCATATAAAACCTTCATTAGAGTTACCAGCTTGCAGCCTGCCTTATGGAATTCATACTTGCCCATCCCCACAGTCATATGGGCCCATTCCTATAATAAATCTGATAATAGTTACATTAGGAATCTTAGTAGAGACTTCAATTTATAGAATACAGTATTCTATGTATTCTGTTTATTGGTGTACAATTTTCCAATTAAGGCTCCTAGAACTACATCATCAGTTGTGCATATTTAAATCTAAAGTTAAGCAATGTTTATTTGTCATCATAACAAATAAAACAGATCACAATCATGAATAACATTGTAATTATTTCATATTGCTACATTTGCATAGTGTTATAATAATGTGTACTGACAATAAAAATCCCTCATTTTTCAGAGCTCAAGAAATAAGTGTAATAACTGCAATCAAATGTTAACATCATACTTTGGCATGTACAAGCACTCCTTAACATATTGCTGCATTCAAATTTTATGAAAGAAATTGACTGGGAACTTTAAGAGAGCCAATTTTAAAGCCATAAATCATTTTATTTCTTTTTCTTAAGATGAAGGATGTACTTGGGAGTACAATTGCTTGCCCCCATGCTCACTTGCAGTAGTAACTTTATAGCAACCAAACTGTAATAGTAATTTCCAAAGCTAAAGAGTTTTGCCCTTCACCTTGCATGACCTATTTGGTATATATACTGGCATCAAATCTTAGCTCAATTATCCTCAGAGGTGGCTGTATTTCAATCTGCAAACTGCTTTAGAAGTCTTTGGTTGACTACACACACAATCGAGGACTATTTACTGCATATGAAGTATTCATTTTTGAGCAGTTTCCATTACAATTGGTTTTTCAAGTAATTACTTCTATTAAAGCCAAATATTTCATATCTCATCTTGCTATATCTTTTTTCATAAAATGGCTGCAGCATTACTTGGTTTGTATTCCAAGAAGAACTTCAGTTTTCTCAAAGGTTTCTGCATTTCCACCTATTTACATGGTAACCATATGCAGAACTTAAACAATTCATCAAGACTCTGACACCTTGTCAGTCTTAGGAAAGGCAGTCATGTTTTAATCAACAAATCTTAAGAGAAAGAAGGAAAGAAAAATTTAAGCTCTCTAGGGATTTGTTGTGTATCTTCTTTTTTAAACACAACTGCTTTCAGTCAATTCAGAAGTACGGGTTATATATGGTATACATTAATCTCGTAACTACAATGCTGATATTGTGAAAAATTGAGTTGTAATTTGTACACAAAAGTTAGATTTGCTTTATTAATGTTCCTTCTGGACTTTTCACCATATGTGTGTTTGCATTAGAGAGAGAGAAATAGGAAAAAAGAAGAAGAGAGAGAGACAGAAAATGAGATAGTGAGGGGGGAAGAGATACGTAAACCTGACAGAGTAATTTGAGCTGAGTGAACGTATTGAATGTTCATAGAACAGGGCCAATACGCTAATGAAATAGTTTAATGCCAGTTAATTGGAAGGCAGATCAGAAAGTGACAGGAATGCAGTGAAGACTTATGGAACAAAAAAAAATGTGACTATTTATTTTCTGATAATTACACATTTTATAATTTTATTCGATCTACGTGGATAACCTATAATGTATGTAATAGGCTATCATATTGGTCCTATCAGATCCTCAATAACTTATAATTTGGAGGGGATAACAGTGCACCAAGTATGATTTGATACTTGCCTTTAGAGTGGAAAAAGAGCGAGGGAAATGCAACAATTGCGATAAATGCATGAGTCGACTTGGGCCTGGAACTGCATTGGTGAATTGAAAAGAATTTGAATTTCGTTTTGAACTTGTTAAGTTTCTCTGCATTTTGCTACAGAACCAAGTAGAAATATCAGAGAGACAACTATACGAATGGGAATCAGACAAAGCCTCTACTTGACATATTATATTTGGAATCTACCTATTGAGCATCTCAGAAGTAATTACAATGCATGGGAGCATGGATTCATGCTTTCCATTGAATTTTTTTCCACTGATCTAGTGTTGAAGGGAGTAATTCAATTTTTTATATCAACATATTTCTTTGATTCTAAGACTCACCTTCTTCCCATTTTGACATCTTCAGAATTGATTTGTCTTATAAGATTTCTATATACACATACGTCTTTAAGTGTATATGCACACAGCACATCTTATTATTGTTGTCACTACAAAATCAAGGAACTATGGTCATACTTTATATTTAAAGTTGAAATAATTTTAAATCCTGTATGACAGAAACATAACCCTCCAAGCCAAATACAGTTTGGAGACAATTTTTAATTTGATAAGGGTTTTCTCACTATCCATACCTTATGGCATAGGGAAATTCAACCTTACTAGCAAGGAGTGGAAATTTTGCAATAGAGACAAGCTGCTTTTAGGAACTCAGTAGATTGAGAACCATATTCTTTTTCTGAGAGTCTCAAAGCTATTGTGACATGTTTGTAATTGCAGTAGTTCCAAGATCAATAAGCTGGAATTCATCATATGAGTTGGGAGGAAATAAGGAGACCAGGGAAGGACACATTTTACACAGCACTTCAGTTTCTAGCTTTGGTAACTAGATGAATGGTATCAATACATGATGTAGAGAATGCCAGATGAGGAAGAAGATTTCATTGGGAGAGGAAGATGACCCCATCCAAGAATTTTTAATTCCAACAGAAAATGAAAATATTTCTGGTAAACAGTTGTAAATTTATATCAAAAACATAACTGCTTATTTTTTATATTCTACACATTTGAGGAAAGTAATACATTATGAGAGTGTGCAGTTAAGGGGTCTCAGAGGTTTTATTAACATGGTCGCTGAATTGAGCATAAGATATACTCATCCAGCTATCCCATTCATTCATGTATTCGAACAAAGAAAAACATTTGATAACTGTGTTAATCAGGATAGAACATATCTATAAATGTTATGATATTTTTATAGGAATTGTTTCACATGACTGTGGGGATGGGCAAGTCCAAATCTCACATGAGAAGCCACAAGCTGGAGACTCCAATGAAGGTTTTTGATGAATTCCCTAGGAGAAGCTGACTGGTGGAAGTAGAGATGCAAATTCTCTTTTGACTGCTGAAATCATCACTTGTCCTTTCAGAGCTTTCAGCTGATTGGATGAGTTATATCTCACTGTTGAAAGCAGTCTCCTCTGTGGATTGTAGCTGCAGTCAGCCATAGATGCAATCAACTCATTGGCGATTTAAGTCCATGGAATATCCTCACAGTAAGGACCAGGCCAGTGGTGTTTGACCACACTACTGGACACCACAACCCGTCTGTGTGGACACATGTTGTGAACATCACAATAACTCTCAAGTTTTAGTGAGAAAGCAAACGTATAGAAAGATTATGCATAAGTGACCTTTAGATATAAGGCAATGCATAGACTTTTTATTAATGTAGCCATCTGAAAGGCTGGATATGCACTGTCCAATATGAGAAGCATTAGCCAGATGACGCTAATGATTATTGAGGACTTGGAATGTAGTGTTGTGTCAAATGCGCACAGGATTTCAGACATTTATGGGGAAAAAGAATGTAAATTATCTCATTAATATTTTTATATTCATTATATGTTGAAATGATAAAATCATAGTTTGATTGAGTTAAATACGTCATTAAATAAATTTCTCCTGTTTCTTTTTGCTTTTTTTTTTTAGTACTGTGACCACTGAAAAATTTAAACTACATATATGGCTTACATCATATTTCTATTGGACAGCATTGTTCAAGATATTATAAAATGTAGGCCAAAATATTCATGCAAATATGCATCACTATACATTATCAGATAAATCGAAGTTATATGAATTAAAATTAAATTGATAGCAATGAAGTCACTCCAATATTAATTTACAAATTAAAGTAATAATAGCTCCAATAGAAAATAAACAATTCTGCACGGCCATAATCATTCTCTGAATTCTTCAGACAAATGTTTAGTCCTTTGATTTTTGTTCTTTGTGTGCCTTTCTAATCAAAATATATAATGATTTAAATTGCTCTCTATGCAGAGCTTAGCTCCATCTCAGAGATTTTTATTTTTTTTTCATTGTCATCCAATTCATTATGTTTTCCTATCTTCATTATAACTTAGTTTTTGGCTCATGGGTAATTTAGAAATGCAATGCTAAGTTTCAAAGCACGTAGAATTGTCTATTTATCTTTTATATTGATTTTTGGCTTTATTTCACCACAGCCATAGAATACATGCTGTATGGTTTCAGTTTATTTGAATTTCTTTATACATGCATCATGGCTCAAACATTTTTGTAAATGTTCTGTATTTATTTTATGTGTTCTACATGGAATTTGTATTTTGAAGTTGTTATGTATAGAGTTCTGTATACATCGATTGGATCAAGTTGGTAAATTCAGTTAATTATTCAAATTTTCTTTACATGTTTTGTTGTTGTTACTGCTGGTTCTGTTAGTTACTGAGAAGTGAAAATGTTCCAGCCTATTGAGGAAATCACACACACCTGTGAGGCATCCGTTCCCCAGCTCTCACCTACTCCCAACTCTTTCTAGGGGAAGTCGCCAGCACACATCAAGCAGCCCTCCTGTTGTCATTCGGTACCTCTACCTCCTTCTCTATTGTGTGCCACTCCACAACCTTGGGAGATGTTAAATCTAAGGAAAAGTCCTGGCCAGACCTTAAACTCAGACACTGGATAAGCAGCTCCAGTTGCTTATCAGAATAGGAATTCTCAGTAGCAGGAAACCCTCCCCCAAGATAGATAAAACCACACTCAAACAGCAGAGATTGGTTTCTATTCTCCACTGCAAAGTGGGATCTGCAGAGCATTCATCTATCAATGCCACTTGGGGCAGTTTGGGGCACCATGAGAGACTGGCCATGACTGCTTCTTCTCCTGCTCTTTGGACTCTCTGTGCCGTGTAAGTGACAAGGAGACCATTTGCCCTTTCTGGACTCATTATTCTGGGTAAAAAAGGGATCATTTGCTGAAAGTTTCTATTGTGCCCTGAATCTGTGTCCCAGATACACTGCTGTAACAACTCACTCCAAACATTCTGTGAATTTATGCTCTTTTTTTATAATTCTCAATTTTCGTTTTGTATGTGTTGATATGTGTTGATATAGTATAATTATACAATTGAAATTTAGAATTATTTTATGTTCCTGGTGAAATAAATCTTTTAGCAATGCAAAGTACACATCTTTGTCGTTAATAATAACTTTTCCCTTAAAGCATATTTCTCTAATGTCAATATCAATGCCAGATTTTTTCTTAGTATTTAATGATATCTTTTCCATAATTATTATTTTCAAAATTCTGAATCTTTATATTCTAGATGCATGCTCCATTCTGATAAGGCTGCCCTTTAATCAGAGCAGTTAGTCCATTTGCAGTTAACTGATTCTTGATCTATTTGGATATGAATTTATCTCCCTTTCTTTTAGTCTTGCTTTTCTTTCTTCCTTTACTTTGCCCTTTCTTTGATTTCTTTTGGGTTGATTATTTTGCATGATTATAATTTCCTCCTCTGTTAGCTTAGTAGATTTACATTCTTTTACTATTTTTTTGAGAGATTGCCTAAATATTGTAACCGACACACTTGTTTTACCAAAGGTTACTACTTTTAGTTCTTCCAGTACAAGGACATGACCTTAAAACATTTCATTTTCACTTGTCCTCACTCTGACTTATTTCCTCTATTTGTCATATGATTTATTCTCTTTATATTTATACCCCACAAGTCATTTTCAATATAGCTTTTAACAGAAATAATTCATTAGTTTTTACTGATAAGTTTATCATAGCGGTGCTCTTCTTTCATATTTGCATCTTCAAGTCATCATAGGCTTTCCGGTTCAAAGAGAAAACTAGTTCTTTAGTATAATTTCATTGATGACAAATCCTCTCTATTTTTATTTTCCGAAAATGTCTTTACAATCTTCATTCCTCAGATGATATTTTGATCGATTTAGAATTCTAAGTTGACAGCTATTTGCTTTCTCTCTTTTGAAGGTAGCATTGTCTTGTCTTCTGGCTTCATGTTTCTGTAGGGAATTCAGGGACAGTCTTCCTGTTGTTCCTTTGAAGGTCCTGTGGCTTCTTCCTCTGGCTTCCTTTAAGATTTCTTAAAGCAAATGTTTTACAAATCTTCAGCATATGCTTCCTAATGAAGCTAATTTTAGGTAGACTACACATAGCTGTGTAGTAAACTTTTAGAAAGCTTCTGTGCTGTTTTCAATAAATACTAGAGAGAGAAGCCATAATATAAAGTTAAATGGTTGAATGAATGACTTGAGTAGAATCTCTTGAGTTACCAAATTTCACAAATCAATCTGCAGTTGTTAGCTGGCCACAATCTTATTTTCTTATGGTTTTCCTCAAAAGCCCCTTTTATATGACTCTCCCTCATAGCATTTCTGTTACTTTGGGGCTATATTCTAAAAACTTAAATAATTCATCTAATCTATTATTCCTGGTTTCCCTCACATACTAAAACTTTCATGAATAATAAACTTATCTATTTGAGTTAAAACTAGGAAATGCTAGTCAAAGCCACAATGAGATACCATTCCACACCCATCAGAATGACTATTATTTTTTTAAAAAAATGGAAAATAAGTTTTGGAGAAGATGCAGGCTAAGAGGAACATTCTTTCATTGCTGCTGGAATGTAAAATAGTGCAGCCGCTGTGGAAGACAGACAATTATTCACAATTGCCAAAAGATTAAAGTAACCCAAGTGTCCATCAACCAAAAGATGTGATATAGACATAGAATGGGATATTATTCAGAATTAAAAAGGAATGAAACCCTGATACATACTACAACCTGCATCAGCATCAAGTTGAGTGAAATAAGCCAGACACAAAAGGATAACTATTGCATCGTCTCATTAATTTGAAATAATTAGAATAAGCAAACTTGCAGAATTAGAATCTAGTATATAGGTTATGGGGGACAGGGTAGATATAGGGAATGAGAAATTGAGGCTTAAAATGTCTAGGTTGCTATTTGGAATGATAGAAATGTTTTGGTAATGGATGGTGGTGATGGTAGCACAATATTGTGAATGTAATTAACAGCGCTGAAACATATATCTGAATGTGATTAAAAGGAGAAATGCTAGGTTGTGTATATGGTAACAGAATAAAAATTAAAAGAAAATCCACAGAACTACACCACACAAAGAGTGAATTGTAAGTTACACCATGGACTAAAGTTCATATGACAATTATAAAATGTGCTATCATTAATTGTAACCAATGTGCCACACCAATGCAAGGTATGAATAATAGGGTGGTATTGGGAATCCTGTATCTTATGCATCATTGTTCTGTAAACCACTTGTGCTGGTTTGAAGCTATTATGAACCCCAGAAAAGCCATGTCCTTTAATCCTCATTTAATTATTGTTGGGTGAGATCTTTCTGCTTGTTTCCATGGAGATGTGACCCACCCAAATGTGGGTGGGAACCTTTGATTAGATGGTTTCCATGAAGATATCTCCACCCACTCAAGGTGGAGTTGCTTACTAGAGCTCTTTAAGAGAGAACCATTTTGGAACGAGTTTTAGAGCCACCAGAACCAACAGAGCCCACACAGCCAGAAACCTTTGGAGATGAAGAAGGAAAACGCCTCCAGGGGAGATTCATGAAGCAAGCAGCTGGGAGAGAAAGCTAGCAGACATCACCGTGCACCCTTCCAGCTGAGAGAGAAACCCTGAACTTCATCGGCATTTCTTGAGTGAAAGTAATCTCTTGTCAGTGCCTTAAATTGGGCATTTTCATGACCTTAGAACTGTAAACTGGCAAATTAATAATTTCCCCTTTCTAAAAGCCATTAGTTTCTGGTATATCGCATTCCAGCAGCTTGCAAACAAGAACACCACTTCTCTAATGAAGAAAAGAATAAAATTAAATTCCACCAAAATTTGGTGGTACAAAGCTCACCAGAGTAAGAATTTAGGCTCAGAAAGTAATAGAATTGTTTTCTTATCGAGAGATAAGAGTTACATTATGGGGTGACTCTTTTTTTTAGGCCAGCATAAAATTCTAACCTTCATTTCCAAAATTATTTCCCTGAAAAGAAGCATTCTTAATCCAAAGAGTAAATGTAAACTTTTAAAATACTATTTGTTCGTTATTTTAAGGTGATCTCATTTTTCCCTAACTGTGGTCAGTTTTTAGATCTAGTTCAATTAAATGATTAAATTATATTAATCCCACAGCATATGCTTTTATAAAATAAAGCTATAACTTTTTCTTAGGGCATCAGTTTAGAAACATGAAAGATCTGGGGTTCTTGTTTCAGAAAATGACTATTCTAGTTTAGTCATTAAGAATGTACAGTAATGTTATAGAAAAGCAAAGCACATGCATTGGCATGCATATTTTCAAGAACCACAGTGGTTTTATGTGTTAACATTAAGCTAAAAGGAATATTGGTATTTAATTATGTAAAAAACCTTGACCAGGAAATGATGAATCACAGTCAAAAGTATAAGCATATGTCCAGTTATCATTCAGCATTTACTAATATCTTATCTAAATGTTAAGGGCTTTTATGAATAATGACTACTAGTCAGAAAGTTTTCTAGTGAACAATAAGGCCTAAAGGACAGTTGCCTTAAAAGGAATACAGACCACACAGAATTCATGGATATGATTAGCAGGAATTTTGTTAAGGGAACAACATCAGGTTTTCTGTGAGAACCTAAAGAAGTAACGAAGCCTCCAGTGTTCTCAAACACAATTTACTGAATCAACAGTCATTGCCTTGTGGTGATAATTCCTTGGATTCAATTTGGTTTTAAATCTCTGAAAATTGTGTCTAATCTCATACAAACTTGACCTGGAAAAAATACGAATATATCTATTCCCACCCTGTAAAGCAGAGTTTCTCCAGGTAAGGACCAGGTAATTCCCTGCAGTGGGATCTGTCCTGTGCAGAGTAGGGTATTCACCAGCATCTGTGCCCTCTATCCCCTGGAAAACAGAAGCTCCCTCTCCTCGTTTGTGACAAATAAAATGTACCAGACACTGCCAAATGTCCTCTGAGGGACAGCATCACCCAAGTTGAGAACTATGGCTTTAGATAAAGGGCAACAACATTTATTGAATTCCTACCATGTGGTAGAGCTTCGTTTAATACTAATGCATTTAATACTAAGATAGTCAGCAGATTCTTTGTTTAACTGAGACCATGAGTACATTTTAAGAGAGGGAATTTCTCTACCCTAATGAGTGTCTTACTGTAAAATTTATCCAATCCTTTCTTGCCTGGATCAGCCTCTGCTCCAGCACTTATGATGTTTCAGGAGCACTAATCAGTTTTTCTCCGTGAAAATGAACCCTTGATTACCCACATATCCAGGTTTTATTTATTCTGTAGACTTCAAAAGAGCCCTCTCTTGATATTATAACTTGTCTCCTTATGTACTCCTACTCCCCACTTCGGGAACTTCTGAATTAATCAGAGTGCTGACGCCCAGCCCTGAGTTAATACCAGTCAGGTGGGATTCACCTAAACTGTGAGCAGATGTGCAGTCATCATAGCTGAAATGGGCTTTTTTTGAGGGTAGGAACCATTCAATAACTAATAGCATGTCCCTTAATGTACATCACATATATCTAGTGATTCTTTAATACATAAATGAAAGAGAACCATTTCAGGAAGTGTAGTAGAAACCTCTGAAGATTCCATGCCTTCTCTTTAATCCATAAATCATAGTATTGACTTCACTGCCTTCTCTAACTCAAGACCAATCATCCATTATTGAGTACCCCAAGGCACATCTTCAGGGCACCCCCTACTATACCTCAAGGGTAACTCTTCTTCCAGATTGATATGACCTGGACCAGGGGTCTGGCTTGGTAAATTATCCAGGCCCTGGATTTCAGCTTCCACTGACTACATGGGCTTACTAGGTGGCCTGTGCAAGGTCCAAAGTGTACATCATAGCTAGAGATCTCACACATCCTATATGAAGGAGAATAATACCATGTCGTAATTATCTTCATCATCTTCAAATTGTTGCAAATTATGCTGTTGAATGAGGGTATAGTTCACGGTCAATTCTAAATTTTCCACTTCAGTGAAGAAAATACCTAGTTTTAATAATTCTATAGTCATAGGGATTTAAAAGAAACTTCAATTACATAGCTTGCTAAATAAAATTTCTTAATTATTCCAAATGTGTACCATATGATATTAAAGCATACTTTACATTTAGGTTATGGATCCATGTCAGCTAGAGATTTGATCTGCAAGTAGATTCAGAAGAGAACCCAACTCATTTTTCACCTTTGCCTTATTGGTTCTGTGAATTGCAAAATATGTCATGATTTCTGGATTTTGTTAGATTAGAAAGAATGAAAGCATGATGTGTCTAATACCCATTAGATTACCATGTAAACTTCAAATATAGGGCTTAAAACAGATCTGAAAATCAAAATGACAGATATTTTGAAAAAAAAAATGACATCATTATACATTTAAAAAATATTCCAGGGACTGATTTAATCTTCTATAGATGAATTTTTATGGTGTTCAATGCACAATATTCAGTCATATTAGAATGGAGTCAACTTAAGGGTGTTTCTTTGTGATATACTTTGTTATACAAGAGGAATAGTCATCTTTTATAATAGTTAATATTTCAATTTTGAAAAATAATGCTCCAATGTGACTTGGCATTACCTACAGTTGTGGGCATATATTTGCATCAACTCTATAACTGCTGTTGAAATCCAGTACTTTCTAATGGTTCTCCTGAACATTTACAAACCTTGGCAAGTATCTGTTAAAACCAACATTACATAGTGAGTGATGGTCCTTGAACACAGAAACATTACTTTTAAGAAAATTAGTTTGATCCATTGACAATTTGAGAACTTACAATTTCCTATACTTGAATAATTTAGTAATTTTGAAGTTCACTTCTAATTACTATGACGTATCAAATAATGACTGTAATTTTGCATGAACTGAATCAAGGTTTCTGTGTCATTCCTATGAGTAAGTGGGTCTGATCAGGATCTCTTAGCCTTGCTGGTATCCTGAAGGGAAATACTCCTCGGAAATGAGAGTTTTATTAGAGCCAACCTAGTCACCTCCTCTAATCAACTTGTCTTAATCATATATAGACATCAAAGGCCTTCTAGCATTCTTATTAATTTAAGAGCTGAGAAGGCTGTCCTTGCCTCCTTTTTTGGGGGGCTACTCAAGACCCACTTACCTTCATGTGGTCGTTACCTAAGAAGTAGAGGTCTCCCTTTCCATGCCAGCAAGGAAGCACATCGACAAGCTAAAGCAACTCATCAAAGGACATCAATGCCCTTTTCCAGTTGCATTTAAAAACCCTACACTCTCAATAAAAGTGCTGCTCTCTATTACAAAGACCCTATAGTGTTTTTCAGAAATTTATTTAAATTCTTATACTTCCTCAAAGTTCTTCCTTTTTCAAGGTAAAGTGGTTGCAGTAAATCAAAGGCTGCTTAATTTCTTGGATGTGATGAGAGAGATGAATATATAAGCCTATTAAAGAACTTTTACTATGAAACTATGACCATAAAATAAGATTATGGACGAAGACTCACCCAAAAGACCACATACTCACAAACACACACACACACATGCACACACCAAATGTATAATATACATAAACATATATAAGCTTTATATATATATATATATATAATCAGTCCATCAAACTCAAGTTCATTAGATTTACTGCAGGAAGGAAGAACACCATATTGACATATTGACGTGTATTAGTAGAATGGACAGAGGGGGCGGGAGTGTAAGATGGCTATTCTACAATATTGAGATCTGGAATCAAGTGGTAAACAGGATTGAATTGAAGACTCAATCCACCTTATTATCCCCCTTATTTTTCACGCTGACTCTCCCAACTGTTATGGGATGCATGTGTCCCCCCAAAAGACATGTTCAAGTCCTATCCAGGTCTCATGAATGTGACCTTAATTGGAAATAGGATCTTTGAAGATGCAATTAGTTAAAATTGGGTCAATCTGTTTAGCGTGGGTCCTAATCCAATATGGCTTATGTTCTTTATAAGAGCAGAGATATTTGGACACAGGGAGAGACCAACACCAGGAAGAAAGTCATTTTAAGATGGAGGTGAATATTGGAGTGATGTATCTACAAGCCAAAGAATGGCAGATTGCTAGCAAACA
The DNA here is from genome assembly GCA_004026745.1 of Myrmecophaga tridactyla. NCBI lineage: Eukaryota > Metazoa > Chordata > Mammalia > Pilosa > Myrmecophagidae > Myrmecophaga > Myrmecophaga tridactyla. The sequence continues at coordinate 5,008 of PVIY010033037.1, read as the reverse complement.
CAAGAAGCTACAAGTGGCAAGGAAGGATTTTCCCTTACAGGTTTAAGAGGTTTAGGGTAATGCTAGAACCTTGGTTTAGGATTTATATCCTCCAGAACTATGAGACAATAAATCTCTGTTTTGTCACTAACTTTATACTCCTTTCTTAAGGATTTTGATCAATTTCATTGAGGTCTATGTTTCTTAAGTTCTCCCTTTTTCAAAACTTTAAGTTTCTGTCTTTAGCCACCTGACTGAAGGTTCAAATTCTGCCATGTCATAATGGAAGATGGGCTATAGATTTAGGGTAAGGCCTCCCTTTATCAGGTCTTTGACTATTAGGCAAGACAGGACTGTGAATGATTGATTTCCTCCTGCCTTTGGCCTAGCCCCAACCCTCTGTCCCATCCTGAACCTCAGAAATATTCCATGGGAGAAGCCAATTTGGTCTTTGGGGATCATTTCTATTACAATCCAGCTCCATTCTACTGCCAAATATTCTCCTGGCTTCACTTTTTCCAGTGGACTCTCTCTCTGCTTGAGGCAAGTGTGCTTCTCAGCCCTCATTTAAAATTGGCAAGTGTTATCAGGGAAGGAAATGATCAACAATTATCAGTTTATGTAAAAACACTCTGTAATGAGTTTTATTAACCCATCTACTAGTCATTGTTTCCATAGTTCTTCATATTATCAAAAATATGATTTTTTTCAGTTTATCTTTTTATTTTTCTAACTATTACAGCAAAACTGATGTCCTAATGCCTCCTACTGGGATCAGGAAGTGCATCTAAAAAAGTGTTGAGAGATGATACTGTCATTCAGTTCAAAAGATTTCAAATTATCATTTCTGTTTCTTCTATTGTCGAAGGGAGTTTAGAAGTGTCTGCATGACATTCTCGCATGTAAGCATTTTTAGTTACCCTATTGTTGTTGGTTTTCAGTTTAATTCCACTGTCATCAGAGAACACATTAGTTTCAAGACTTTAAACCTTTGACTAGTGCTTCTCTCCCAGAATATGTTCACTCTTGGTAAATGTTCTGACTGCAGTTGAAAAGAATCTGCATTTTGCAGTTAGTGAGGAAAGGATTCTATGTATGTCAATTTTATCACATTTGTAAATATTGTTACAATCTTCACTATCTTTACTGAATTTTTGACTGTTTGATTCATCAGCTGTTGAAAGAGTCGTGTAAATATCTCAAAGTATTATTTTAGATTTGTCTATTTTCTCATTTCTCTTAATTTTTTGATTTGTAAATTTGAAGGTGTGTTCATGTTAGTGCAAATTTAGTATTGCTATATTATTCTTGGGATGTGATAGTTTACTATTATAAAATGTCCTTCTCACTGCTTCTGTCTTAATATTTAGTTTGATATTATTGTGGCTGTACCTGCTTTCTTTTGGTTAATTTTGCAAGGTTTAACTTTTCCCATTTTGAATTTTAACCTATTTAGGTTGGCTTATTATAAAGGTATGTCTATTTTAAGCAACAAATCTTAATATAATCTGATAATCACTTTTCTTTTATTTAGATTGCCTAGCTAGTTACATTTATCATAATTATTGAGATTAGTTTAAATCTATATGATCTCTCTTTGACTCACCTGTTCTATATCATTTTTTCTTTCTTATTCCATTCTTCAGCATATTTTATTAATCATTTTAATTCATTTATCCCTTTTACTAGTTTGTTAATCACGATTTTACTATTCTTAAAAGAATAGTAGAGCATTGCTATACAGTAGAATTTTCTGTGATGGTGAAAATATTCCCTATCTGTACAATCCAAAATAGTAGCCACTAGCCACATATAGTTCTTTAAGACTTAAAAGTGGCTAGTGTAACTGAGAAAGAGAGTTTAAAATTTAATTTAAATTAAATAGACCTATACAGCTGGTGACAATTGCACTGAATGGCATTGCTCTAGAGATGACAAATTGAATATCTTAAATATTTTTGAATTGAATATCTTAAATAACTTTGACATATCAAAGTCTTTTGATATACATATTACCATTTTTTATTATTTCATAGTCAGTGAGATAACAACTCACTTCTTGCCATCTTACATGATATTATTGAGCTATATTTTAATTCCATACACAGTTTAAACCAAATATACAACTATTGCTTTAGACAGTCAGTATTCATTCAGAATTCTCACATTTACCTTTTCTATCGTTCATCGTTCTTTCTTATTATCTACATCACCCTCTGATGGCTTTCCTTTTATCTGAACAGGACCCTTTCAATATAGAGAAACACATTTTCTTCATTGTGATTTTGCTGGTGATTATATCAGGTTTTCCTTGTTTAAAAAAAAAAAGCCTTTATTATATATTCAGAGGAACTGAAGGCAAAGACACAAATGGACATTTGCACACTGATGTTTATAGTAGCAATATTTACAATTGCCAAGAGATGGAAACAGGCCCAAATGTCCATCAATGAATGGGTGGCTAAACAAGCTGTGGTATATCCATATCATGGAATATTATGTAGTTATAAGACAGAATAAAGTCATGAAGCAGGTAACAATGTGCATGAATCCTGAGGACATTATGTTGAATGAAATTAGCCAGAAACAAATGGACAAATATTGTATGGTCTCACTAATATGAAATAACATTAATGAGTGAACTATGAGGGATAAGGTTAAGAACACAGGTTATCAAGAGATAGAAAAAGGGTAGAGATTGCGCATCTGATGCTGAAGGAATAAAGATTGTGCAAGAGAACTGATTGTAAAACTTCAGAAATGAATTGCATAATACTACCTGACTGTAGTACAGTAATATAAGTATGCTGAATGAAGCTGAATGTGAGTATGGTTGAGAGAGAAGGGCCGGGGATACATATGAAACCAGAAGGAAACATAGAGGATAAAGGCTGAGATGGTATAATTTAGGAATGCCTATAGTAGACGATGGCAATTAAATGTATAAATATAAAAGCACTTTTGCATGTGGGAGAACAAATGAATGTCAGCATTGCAAGGTGATGAAAATGGGTAGTATAAAGGAAAAAGAACAATCAATGCAAGCTAGGGTCTATAGTCAACACTAACATTGTAATATGTTTCCACTGAATGTAACAGAGGCATTATGCCAAAACTAAATGTCAACAAGTGGGGGTATGGATTTTTTGCAGAAGAAAAGGAAATGTCTTCATATATATTATGGTGGTAAAGGCATGTCTGTTTACTTAGGCTGGATTGTGTGTTGTGCGAATAAAACTATTTAAAAATGAACAGAGAGAAACAAGTACTAGAGAAAATGTGGAGAAAGAGATGTAGCTATTCACTGTTGGTAGGGAAAAAGAGAGGAGCAGCCCCTTGGAGGGCAGTGTGGTGGTTCCACAGGAGGCTAGGAGTGGGGCTACCATGGGATCTTGCCACCCTGTTACTAGGTGTATGCCTGGAGGAACTGAGAGTGGGGACAGGAATGGACATTTACACACTGGTGTTTTTGATGGCAGTGTTTTGAGATTCGCAATGGATGGAGGTGGCCTAAGGATACAAAGAGTGAGGGAAGGAAGAGGGAACTGTGATGTTTACATACAACAGACTATTGAGCAGCTACAAGAAGGAATGAAGTTGAGAGGCATGCAACTAGGTGAATGAAGCTTAAGGACAATATGTTGAATGAAACAGCGAAAACAAAAGACAAAAATTAACATGCCTCACTTAGGTACTAACTACAATATGCAAATTTGGGAAGTTGGAGTCGAGAGCATGGGTTATCAGGTTGGGGTCTATCATAAATGGTCCTGGATTGTAGGCCCTTACAGCAGTCACATATATTCAGGGGTTGTAACTGTTAGTTCTGAATTCTGAGATGCTGAATTGTTTGTGTATAACGTGGTCATTTCCAGAAATTTCGGGTATTTATGTGACACCTGAGACTCAGAATTAGAGCTCTGAAGCTAGAAAAGTCAGCATTACCCCATATAAAACAGTTAAAAATTTTTTGAAATAGTGATTGGACTTGTAATCACTTAGAAATGAAGGAATCTGATCTGGACAGAACTAAAGTACAGCAGAATACAAGGTAAAGGATGGTATTGTCCATATTTTAAAACTCAAATTCTGTGTGAGGCCAAAGGGAGACGTTTAGTTGGTGTAAAATTTAAACTTTGGGTAGTGCATTACTAATTTAACTTGTATGGTCAGTTTAGTTGAATGCCATGAATACCTGGAATCTTGAATAGGGCATGAAATCTTGCCAGTTTGTCCAGACTACTGTGATGCCCTGATATATCACAGCGTAATTTGGGCAGTGAATAAGGAAGTATTTGCAAAGTCCCCATGGGGGACTGGGGAGAAAGGAGGAAATATTCAACTTTCCCATTTGAAGAATTTCTGTTAGTCTAGCAAGCAGTGGGGACAACCAATTAAGTAGGCTGAGCCCTAGATCTTGGGATTTGCCCCTAATGAAAATTATTCCTGCAAAGGAGAAGATAAGCCCACTTTTAATTATGCCTAAAAGTCAGCCCCAGGAAACCTCTTTTGTTGCACAGATGTGGCCTCTCTAAGCCAACTCAGCAGGTGAATTCACTGCCCTTCCTCCCACAAGGGACATGACTCCCAGGGCTGTAAATCTCCCTGGCAATGTGGAACTTCCAGGATGAGCCAGGACATGGCATATGGGATTGAGAAAGGCTTCTTGACCTAAAAGGGGAAGAGAGAAATGAGACAAAATATAATCTCAGTGGTTGAGAGATTTTAAGAAGAATCAATAGGTTATCCTGGAAGTTATTCCTATGCAGTATATAGATTATCCTTTTTTTAGTTTATGGTGTATTAGAGTGGCTCTAGGGAAGTACCTCAAACTATTGAGCTGTGTTCCAGTAGCCTTGAAGATGATTGTATAATGATATAGCTTTTGTAATATGACCACGTAATTGTGAAAACCTTGTGTCTGATGCTCTTTTTATCCAGGGTATGGAGAGATGAGTTTAAAAATAAGTATTAAAAATAAATAAATAATAGGGGAGGGGATAAAGGGTAAACATTTGGGTAGATTGAA